>JAOYSI010057378.1:0-59541 GCA_025775065.1 Hiodon alosoides
TGTGTGTGTGTGTGTGTGTGTGTGTGTGTGTGTGTGTGTGTGTGTGTGTGTGTGTGTTTGTGTGTGTGTGTGTGTTTATATATATATATATATATATATATATATATATATATACACACACACACACATATATACACACAAAATGCACATGGACCTGTAACTTTGGACTACAAAAAGAAAACCTTCTGCATCAGGGAAAATATTTGGTGATAAGCATTCTCTTGTAGTACTCAATGTTTAAAAGCAGGGCCGATAGTAGACTTAAGGTGTGGTGAATTATTATTCATACCGGCAACCTGTCATGATTTCAGCTATCAATGGGAGCGTAGCTTACATTTACACATATGCACATTGCCTGTCATGCCCATTTCTACTAAATTAATTTGGTGCAAACAGAAAGGGAAAGCAAGACAGTTACATGACAGGTCGACCTTAAGCTGTTACCATTGTTAGCGTGTCGCCATCAGAAGGAAACATTACGTGATTAGCTGGTCCAACTGCTCTACATAATGGCAAAACGCTCAGAAATGCCAGCAGCTTCAACTGTTGGCTAAATTTACTTCCGGGTCAAAAATGCCGGTAACATTGCTGGAAATGATGGCAGAGCTTAAAGGTGTTGGCATTTCCTGCTCTGTGCAGAGACCAACAATTGTTGAAATTCTGTCAGTTTTTTCTACCAGGTTAAATGCTGCCATATATACCATAAAAACAGTCATACCAGTTTTATAACCCATGGTGAGAATAAAATTAAACACCCATGGTGAAAATGTTTTACAAACACAAAATTAGACTTTTGTGTAACCGTCTGGAAAACATGAATAAACAAAGTCTTTGCAATCTCCCAGGACGGGGTTTGGAACAAGAGGGTGTTACACGGGGGTAAACTGTTACAGTGTTAGCAGGCCAGGTCTCCGTCATTTCCAGAGCACTGCAAGCCATTGACGTTAAGAAAGATCATCTGCTTTTGCTCCCTCGAGTTCTCACGTCAAGCAGTGTCTACACTGGATGTGCTTTCAAATTGCTTTCAAATCTCAGCAAACACTTGATGGAATTTTTTGAGAAAGAGAGAATCTGATCATTCAAAACAAGGGCTTTCATCTACATGCAAGAAATCCAGTTTTGTAATCCCCTAGAACAGATGGATTGGATGATAAATATATAATTATTTCTCCCTATGTAGGGAAAAACTATTCCCATGTTAATACTTCCTTAAATCATTATTATTTATTTTATTAAGCTTCTCTTTTTCTTATTTTTTTTTTTTTAAACCTTAAGATTATGTCATCGACAACCAATAAATGTCCACAAAAGCTGAAATTAGCTGAATACCTGAACACTTTTGTATTATACGGTTATGGCAGAAGCAGAAAGCAACTTCAGCAGTCACACTTATAGAGACATACAATGTTGAGACAGTCCAATAATCCGTGCCTTCTTTGAAACAAAGTGAAGTTGCGCTATACCCAGACAAGAGTTCTACTTCAGCAATAGCCTTTAGACATCAACATTAAATCCTACCCCTCTGTTAATATTACAGTGTGACCCTCTTTTTGTCCCAGTCAATTATCCAGGAGTCCAAACCAGACTTCTCTTTAGCAGTGAGATAAGACACTTATTTAGCCTAAAAGATGAAGTTGCCTTGACAATCAAGGTGTGCACAGTCTTTATTGCAGATGTAGATGTTACGACAAATAGATTAAGTAATAGATTATGTGCCTGATTGCGCAGTGAGTAGTTAATGCCAATATTAATCCTGACATACAAGGGACAAAACGCAGAGCCTAAAAAAGACCAGAGTAACAGGGGCATGGTGGATACCATTTATATTAAATCTTAGTAATATGGAACATATGATTATGGTTTGGTAACGAAACTTGCTTTCTTCTGAAGGGTTACTATAGTACAATACAGCAGCTGATAAATAAGCTAACACACTCGGGCATTCAAAGTGGCTCAGTCGTCAAAGACTGTGAGCGCTGTGATCTGGATTTCACAGGTTCGAATCCAGCCCAGCTCATTAGCCAATTGAGACCAGGGGGCACGGCGGTGGCACACAATTTGCCGAGCTCTGCCCTGACTGTGTTGAAGGGAATCAGCAGGGTTTCTCCGTTTGTGCCTTTGAAGGAAATAAAAGCCAACTTTTAACGTACTTACAACCGTGAAATATTTTTGATTACACAATATAAAACTATATATTGCATTTTTCTCAACTGATTTTACTGCCTCCTTTAAAATTTGACTAAAGCAAAGACCAAGGCATCTAGAATATTAAAAAGCGAGCCAAATAACAGGAGGTGGCGGTTGCTAAGCCTTTTTGAGCTTCCTATTCATTTTAAGTTTGGTTAATAAACTGAAACGCGTTCCAACCACGGTTGTGCTCAGTATCAGCCTTACAATCTAGTCAGAAGAAAAGGCGAAGTGGAACAAGACAAACAAATGACATTCAAAACAAAGTCTACTGGCAGAGTCATTCAGGGAAGAGTCTGGGTTGCTGTGTAATCACACCGAGATACCGTGTAGAGGAACGTTTGCCATGTTAGCTAAACCATAAGTAAAAATAAATGCGAGCTCACCACTTAGGGCAAAATTATACATGTTTCCTTGTTTTTACATTTTAATTTAACTAAAAATAATTGAAAACCATATGAAATAATACAGGGTTTTTAAATTTAAGGAAGTTATAAAAATATTGTAATTTCTGAATTGTGGAAACTCAATTTTTTTTTTTTCATATGAAAGAATCACATTAATTGAGTGTATCTGACCAACTGAATGGCATTGGAAATACGTGATACAGCATTTACAGTAAAACACAAAATTGTTTTATTGGCAGTACAGCAGAAACCTTCAGCTAAAACACATATTTCTGCTCCACCCACAATGTAAGCAGAATTATGAACACCACTAACAAGAAACGTGGTTAAGGGAGGTGGAGGAGCGTTGATGGGAATGCAGGGATAACTAACTGCTACCACTAATCACCTTCCACAATGCATCTGCAGTATTTGAATCATTGCTGTCATAAATTTGGCTGGACAGCCATGGAAGGCCTAACAGTCTGGACAGTTTATTGGCAAGTTGGCCTTGGGTGACAAGGCTGAGAACAACAGCAGCTAGCTGCTGGCTTGGGGAGATGGTCTGATAAAATTGTTCCCCCTGTACAAAAACATTGTCCTCGATTTAGACCTTTTTTAATGAATAACTTTTCACAAACTTTTTGAATGACGATAAAAGTTCACAGATCTGTTTATCTTGTGGTTGACGACAACACCAACGAGTTTTCAAAGGGGGGAATCGTTACGTTTCAGATGAAGCAAAAACAAGAGGGATAAATCCATAATTTATCGCTGTATTATCGGGGTATCCAGGCAAGCTTAATCAAGGAGAGCTGAATGACTATTTTTTTTTTTTTTTTTGCCTTATCGTCCGAAGTGCTGGAAAACGAAGAGCGAATTATCAGCCTGCTGCAGATTGCTAGGTTTAAATGTTAATGGTAATAATCGGGTTTCTGATGGTATATATTCCGCTTTATCTCCCATCATTATCTGGACTTATCGCCCAAGTCATCGGAGCAAATTAACGATGCTCTTCCAGCATTCCCTTCTTTATCGCCGCTATAAGTGTTCCCAAAGGGGGAAGGAATAAGCAAAATATTAAAATGCCGCATAAATCATAATTTTAGATAACGAGACAAAGTGTGCTGGAAGGAAGAAAAACCCGTGCTCAGTAATCGCTTTGTCCTTTAGAAGGGCGGTCTGTTCTGGCTTTCGATATGATGTCTTCCTGGCCTCTCCATAGCTCCTGGGGTATGTGATACATGCAGACTCCTCGTGACCTTTCTCGGAGCTCCTACGAAGCGCATTAAATGTGCGCTGCCTCCACGCGAGAGTCTGTTAGGTAGCCTAGTTCTTCGCGTCTGTATATATTCTTAATTTGATTTATCAACAACGTGCGGAAGTCGGTGTGTCTGCCTTGCTGTTATTTCCCCCCCAAAAAAATACAGCAAAGAATTGTAAAAAAAAAAAAAAGAAGTGCAGAATATATAACAAAACAAAACAAATTTAACGCTGATTTCCTCAGGACAAAAAACGTATAGGCACAGAGAACATTTTAAATAAATGTCACTTGACACACAAACTACATTTTAATAACCATAAGGGTTAGAAGTTGATCATGAGACTTTATTTCTACATTCTAATAGTTAACATGTTTAGTTCCATGGGTACACAACCAATGCTTCGATTAATCTTAAGCACTTCTAAAGTTCAAACATGTCTGTGGACACCCAATGCAGCTCAAATGTTCTTAATTTTTGAATCATCAAAACTTTTTATGGACTTTTAGAGCGAGTGATAAAATTATATTTTAAGCTATAATCTATCAAATGTAAGGAAAGGGGTGAATTCGTTGTGTGCTCCTCTCTTAACAGTTATGGGGGGGATCAATTAGGACACTTACAAAAAGAGCCCCAGTGGACAATAACAATTTCTTTGATTTTGTCATACACACCCTTAGGTTAATAATGAATAAAATCGTGTTTGCACGACATTTGGTTCCATAAATATAAAGGCAGATGAGACGTCGTGTTTCTGACAAGAGAAGAATACATCATAGAACTGAAACCAGATCCCGGCTTCAAACTGCTAGATATACCATGAAACGGCACACTGCAGCTCTCGGCATTACTACACAGAGTAACATATCTATTTGAATGTGTTTTTAAAACAACGTTTATGCCTTTTTTGCGCATAACAAAGCTTTACTAACACTGCCCCGCGTCTTTCCGTTTACTCGATCATATATCCGTCGTCACATTTGAGGAAAGCCCTGTTTGTAGCCAAGCTTTTTAAAATTTTAAATCAACAACAGCCATAGTGCGTTTTCAATAAGCCTAGCAAAAACTTTATAATGCATTTGTACTAATTGTAATGAAATTAGTTATACTTCGGATTGGGATTAAATATTTTTACACAGAATAAGCACAAAAGGTGAGAACGATGGCTGCTCGAAATAAATTGATTGAAACAAGGTAGGCCTAACATCGAACCTTATCCGACTTAATTATTATGAAATAATTAAGATTCTCTTAAAGTCTAAATGTTTCAACGCTATTACTGGACTGTTGTTTATTCTTGAACATGACAGATAGCAAGGACCACATCCTCGCAAATGTAAATCAGTACGTAGGTAGCCGATATATTTATGTTCGGAAAGTCGCTTTAGAGCTTAAAGGAATGTCAAAGTTTTATCACCACAATGATATATATCAACATATCCAGATGCACAAAGTAGTTTATTCACTAGGAACCTCTGTCGAACTTTTAAAGTAAATAGTGTTAAATTCGCCTCATTGCAAGTTATAAACAAGCCACTATAGCGCACTCAGTTCAGAAAAAACACAAATACAGCAAAATCACGCAACAGCGACGGTGTGTCAAGTGACTAGAAGACAAATTCCAGGACATCCAAAATAAAATTTTGAAAAAAAAAATGACAACTGTTAAATTCTCATTCAAACAAACTAAATTGCCTTGATTTCCCAGTGCCTGCCATTTACATCTGGTATTAACAGCACAGGAAAAAATGTCAAACTTACGTTTTATTTGCCTTGGATTGCTCTGTTTCCTTCGGGACATATTCTGAGCTGGTCAGTGGATCCAGGTGAAGCGTTTTGTGGTCGAAAGGTTTAGGTTCATCCAGCCGCCAATCAGTAGCTCGGATTTGAGATTTAAAAATAAAATAGAAAGAAAGGATGACGATGTTTGATAAATCAGATGTTCTGTTCTTTCTGTGTCCGTTTTCCTCGATCCGTCCTGGCTGACTCTCTTCCTCTCACTCACTCCTTCTTTATCTCTGGTGTTCTCAGAGATGGGGCTGCACTGAGCTGCGATCCGCGCGGACTGACTGAAGGGGTGAAGTCGTTTCGCGCTTTTGTTTAAAGATAAGAGTTGTACCTCCGCGGGTGCCGTAGTCGCAGCCATAAAACTTGAACCTCGTTATTGTTGACCTCTTGGGTGTTTTGCACAGTGGAATGAAATAACTTGTTGCTGATTTGGTCTATAAAAATGGCCGTTAAAGAACCGAACGAAGAGAGCCTCGTTTGACCCCATAGCATATAGCAATCATTTAACCTGGACCTGCAATACCGACCATCGGGTTATATACTGGTCCAAATGCTAGTAGGTAAATTACTGTACCGTTGAAAAACCGTTCAGCTGCTTTTCTGTTATACAAAACGCACCGAATGAGTAAAATACGTCGACTAAACAGCTTAAATAGGAGTAGCACGTAACACAGTTAAAATCATTTTACATAACCAGTCATTCAAGAATGTTTAGGTTATTACTGCAACCGTATTACTATTCCGTTTGCCGCAGTAAAACTCGAGGTACTCCTGAGTTAAACAACTTTAATGGCATTCCTCATAATGAGGATGGAAATATTATAATTTCCCTTTCACAATTATGGGAGAAGTTAATCAATAAAACACAATTTAAAATATTTACATAGCCCAGATTATTGCATTAAAAAGGTCCAAAGAAGAAAATTATATTTCTGAGTTTTTTAAATATAAGTAGCCTAATCAATCAATGCGTACTAACTATGTGCGTATGCGTGGATCATTCTTTATATGGAAAGTGTATATCAGCACCTTGACTGGGACCAAATAAAAATGTGACGACCTGATAATCGCTTTAAGATTTAGATTTAATCGTATTTTCTTTTTATGAGTAGAAGAAATATGATGCTTACAATCAAATCTACCGAAAACGTTAAATACAATTTTTTCTAAATGTGATTTAGCGGGTTGCCAATTGAAGTTTGTACAACTTGATATGTTGGGATCCTCTTAGGACTTAATTGGCATAGATTTTAAATTATTATGATGGTGATAATAATAACATGCGAATTGGTAGCATTAGTGCTATTAACTTTACACCATGTGATAACATGTCCTGGTTATATGTGACAAGGAAAAACAAGAATTTGTGCTTACCAGACTGGGCCGTTATATATTTATATCAATAGAGACACAATTAAATCTGTACATGTAGGCATAGATACTCCAGCAACCAGATAACACAGCACTTGCCTCATATACTTGAGACTGATATAAATATAGTTAAATATATATGTTATTTCATGTGGCTTATTTTTTTAATTGGTCGACATTTGGGGGGAAAATACAACAGTTTTTAATATAATTGTTCTGCCTTGTTTATTTTTGTATTGTGTCAAAGCATTTATTCATTTATTTTTACTGAATTGATCAAACTTTCTATATAACTTTAGATAACCCAGTGCTAAACAAGTAAGAAGATTTGTGCAGTTTTGCATTTATTATAAAATTGTCTGCATATTTATTGTTCTATGTGATATGTAATGATTGTAATAGGAATGAATTACAATCTAAATTCTATTAGTCTAAAGTCTATTACTAAACCTATTGGGATAATAATACCCATCGAATTAATAGAAAACAATATATCATCCTGCTTTGTAGCAGTTTTTTGTATTTTTTCATCCTCGTTGCTCATATTTTAAGTATAATTTTTTACACAGTCACGGAGGTTGGAAATAACCACCTTCAATTAACCAGTTGAACTGCCATGTAAAACAAGCAAGTCACCTGTGAAATTGTCCTCTTAGATAGTTTCAGGACTTTAGAACTGGAGGTGGAACTTCAGGGTAATTTCAAGGTGTTGACATTTGAATTTCTCTTCCACAAAAAAAAAAAAGCTAGGCTATTTAGATGTCGGAGCTAGTGTATTCCAGCGAAAATTAAAGAAAGTAAAAGGACGAGTGTATTAGAAGGCAAATTATTTCCTACAGAAACACATCTGACAGTACAGCACCATGGGTAATGTAGGCTATTGTTTAATTCCATTAATCACAGTAACTTCCATTGGATTCTTTCGACCTGATGCATAATAATCCCACAGTGTTAGAAAAAACATTATCATTATTGTTGTTGTTTTTAGCTGCTGTATTGGCTGTCGTCGTTTTAAATAATAGTACTAATTCAGGTAAAGTACAGGAATTTTTTAGCTTGAACCGCCAATCCTCACATGCCCATATAGTTAACTACTACTGCGCGCCGTTCCCAAAAGGGTTAACGACCTTATCTTAAGATGTCCCTTTAAAAACCTTTTCTTAAAGTACCATAAAAAAAAACATCTTGCTTCGTAGCACGAGTTATTTATTTTTTTCAGTATCATTGCTCATATTTGAAGTATAATTTTTTTCTTACGCAGTCACAGAGGATGAAAATAACCACCTTCAATTAACCAGCTGAACTGCCATGTAAAACAAGCAAGTCACCTGTGAAATTATCCTCTTACACAGTTTTAGGACTACAGGATAATTTCAAAGTGTTGACATTTGAATTTTACTTCCACAAGAAAAGCTAGGCGATTTTGATGCTGGAGCTAATATTGTCCAGTGAAAATTATATGAAATAAAGGGAAAAATTGAAACATTCTACAGCAATGTAGACATCTGATAATAGAGGACGAAGGGTGATACCAGTCTTTCACCCTATTGCATAATAAACCAACAATGTTACAAAACATTACCATTGTTGTTGCTGCGAATGTTGTGGCTGTTGTCGTTTTAAATTACTGCACTAATTCAAGTAGAGTAATATTGTTCAAGGAAATGCCCCTCAATAGTAGAACCTCCAACATCCAAGTCTGTATACTTAACCACTATGGCGACTATTCAGTCTTACTCTGAAAAACGTAGTGTTTTCCTGAATATTTCTTCAATCTATTGCTTAATATTTTGATGTGTGAGCTAGCCAGCTGTTACATTTACGTACAGATGACTCAGAACATTTAGAGCAATGGGAATTATATTGGGATCATCCAATCCATAACTACAGCTTATTAAATTTGAACAATAAAACACAACACAGTGTTATTAGCGGGGCAGTTCCACCCATATTTCCTTTCCTCTGATAGTAACAATCAAATCAAATGGAAATAAATTACTTCGTATATTTTCAGCTTTCGTTGATTTTTTTTTTTTTGTCAAAAAAGTGGTACACTGACCCCAACAACTTATAAGTCACAAAAGATTGCATACTGTAGGTCTGTGCGGAGTTTGCTTTCAGATGAGGCTGATTGGGAAGCAGGGCCTGGAGGTTTCTGCTGCTCCCACTGTTTTCTGATGTCACCTGTTACCCATCAGCTATGCCCCATATATCAGTCTTCTCTGAGCGTAACAGTTCTTTCCCTCCTGTAGCACTTAATATCTTAGCCTGTTTGCTCCCGGTTGACTGTGAATATTGTAAAACTATCGCAATAATTTAAATCTCCCATCAATTAGGCCATCCAACATTGATAGATATCAAATATTACCTTTATAACATGTTCCTTTTCCACTAAGATTTTCACAAATGCATGGACAATATTACATGCGTTACAAATAGGAAAAACCCAGTGTGGTTGTGTGGCCAGAATCACCGTAAAGTACAACTTTATCCTTTGTTTCCTAAACTGGGAATCGCCAATAATTATTACCAGTTTTTTCGGAATAACCAATTTTGCTAATGCATCTCTGCATGTTGTCATGACTCCCACACAGGGAGGGTGAGCAAGTATAATTAGTCTCCTCTTCTCCCAGTCGCCATTCTGCTACCCCTCTCTTTGCCACTTTGCTGCTACCCACCCCAGTTCAGCAGTTCAGCACCGATTGGAGGCACATCCCTCTCGACGGTACTACAAGCCTGCTTGCGCCCAGGAAGACGGTAGACGACGCTTGTTAGAGACAAGCTGAGAGTAACCCAGACGATTTACCCTCTCCTGCTCACAATTGGCTAATGGCATGAGTTGGATTTAAAAACCACGGCCAAACTCCAGCTCATAGGGCTCAGAAAGCGCTCGGGTGAGCGCCTTTACCAACTGAGCCAGTCCTTGATTTCATATTCTTGCAAACTTATACGTGAATCAGATTAAAAGTGCCTTTAAACTACATTTCTCCTGATTGCACCTTTCGATTACGGAAAAATCAGAGACAGAATGCAGGGTAGTTTGATTCGTAATGTGACATCAGTGTTGGAGCTTGAAGATCACTGATTTGCCATTGTGTGAGCGGTGGGCGGATGGGATTGGCCAGCATCCAGGGGGAAGTGAGGTGCGTATGGTCAAGGAAGACAGCTGAGGGAGTGAGCAGTATCATGACTGGCTCCGCCCATCCTTCTGGCTCTAAGGGACTGAAGGACTAATGTGGGTTGGGGGTGAAAAGACAAATACAGTTAAGTGTGTGTGTGAGAGCGAGTGTGTGTAAACATGGCTGTTGTTCTTTAAAAATAATTGTACTCAGAATATCAATTTCTACTCTGCATTACTTGTCAAGGAGGAAATTGTTTGTTTTTTTTTTTAAATAAAACTTTTCAAATTAATTGAATGAAACGTTTTGAGGGCCTCCCAGGAGGCTGGGAGCCCATGGTCCAAAGAACACAGGTTCGATAGCAGTATCAACAGAAACACTAGCCTGTGGGGGCATCATGATTTACTGGTGGCAGTCTTCCTCAGGTTGGAAAGGCATGTCACAATTTTTTATCAATCATGCAATTTTTAAGAAGTGCTGCCTTCAGGAAACAAACAAAGATGGATTTTTAAAATGTACCTTTTATTTTAATAATAAAATGTATTTTATTTTGTCAGTGTCAGATAAAATTTCTCCCATATAGCACATAATCAGAGCAACCGTTTTTGGAACCTTCTTTTCGTCTGGATCAGCCTATGAACGACACACATTTTATCTGAATATTCAGATGAATTAAAAAGAACCTTCATGAATTGCAAAATACATTGTGTTTCTGGCTCTACATTTTGACAGATTAATTGCCCAGAATTACAGCTGCAGCCAATTATTATTTTTTGCAATACCCTAGCTGGAACTGCCACAAATATGTACAGAATAGGTGATTAATCTATAATTATTGATTGCAATGGCTAGCACATAACAGTCAGGAAAAGTCTTGTTAATTATACATTTGCGATCTGTCCACTTTAACGTGACAGGTGTAACATTTATAGCATGTCTCCCTGTCGTTATTATTCAGTCAGGGTTCTCGCGCTTTTATTCTTAGTTTCAAATTAAGTATAACCCCCTGTTATTTTTGTGTTTTTGAAAAACAGTTAGGAGCGGCACACCAGTAAAATGGTCTATATTTAAATTCACCTGTTTGCAAGAAGAAAAAAAAACACATTATACTTGTTCCTAAAGTATATAGGTCCAAATCATTTTCCACATTATCTGAATTTATAGTACATTATTTCCATGAATGAATATAAACATTCATAAAATTTGATGTGCTTTAAACATTAACGACAAATCTCGTCCACGCAGAACATCTGCCAGCCTCCATGCAAATAGCAGAGCGATTCTTAATGGCGAAACCATTGATGGAAGCAGATAAAAAAAAAATATTAAATATTCAGGCATTCTTTATACCCGATATCAAAGGCTTCCAGATGTGGGTAACTGGAGTTGTTATCTTGCAGGCAAAGACAGGCATTGAAAGAAATTCCTCTGAATTTAACCACATAAAAGTGTTTTATGCGATGCAAATGGATGGTAATTCTTTTTCTTTTTTTTGAGCATGGCGGCAAGGAAACTTGGCAATGAACCCTATCGTTCGGGGACCTGAATTCCGCAAACACAGGAGAGACTATTTTGATTTGCCTGTCTTTCCACATTAGATGCTTCGATGCAAAATTAATCCCTTTTACAATCTGAGCCTTAAATTTGAGGATTTCCTTTTTTCAGGCTATCAATAAGTTCCTACAGAGAAGAGGATTCTTTCGCTATTCAAGCATGCGCGGGTGATAACGGAAGAGTTGGCGTGAAGAGAGGCAAAGATGGATTAATTATGCAGCGAACATGGAAATTCAGCTTATCGTCGTTCGGCAAGGGAGCCAAACTCACATAATTAGAAAACGAGGATGAAAAAAGAAAATAACAATGGAATGGCACCTTCCAGCCCATCATCTTACAAGTCAGATTTTTCCTGTAATTAAAAAGTAACATACAATTATGTGCCTATCTCATGCAGACTAGGAGTGGGTGTACATTAAATGATTGCGTTGGAGTGTAAGGGTCGTGCAGAAAGACAGGGAATAAGGACGGTTCAGACCTCTTTGTAACCCGGCTGTATGAAGCAGGTGCCCTGTCTTGTATGGTCTTTTTAGATATAAAAACTTTTTAAAAATTAAAATGACCAACTTTGTGTGCATATGCTCGATGATGGAAGGCTGGTAGTAAATCGGTCAGTCAGTGCTTTATTCAGCACTAATCTCTGATATCTGGATGTTAAATTTCAAGTATTATGGAGACTTTTAATTACAGAGTGACAGAATCGATTTGGTGTTAATATATGATCTGACAATATTCCTACTGGTCATATGATCTGCAATCTTCCAGGACAAACTTATGAATTCCTGGTTGTTTCTCCAGAAAACCTTAAGAAATTCAGTAGGCAGTGAGACCAATATGAAGGCGATGTTATACATACACACATACATGAATCTGTGCTAAAAATCTAAGATTGAGTTTTTACTGCAATGGTATTGGCATTGCCCGATACCTTATAACTCCACATTTAGACATCACAGTGTTGGAAAGGGACTCCCCACTTGTGCCACCAGGTTTGTCTAACCTGCTTCTGCCTTTTGCAGCGTAAATGTCATTGAGGGCCTCTTGCAGGTGACAGGTGAAATCTGTCTCTTTCGGGCTTCACGCCGAGCTGCAGGTGACGCCTGATTCGTGACGGGGCACCCCTCTGGGAGTGGCCTCTGCCATGGTCCCGGTCGCAGGTGGCTTCCCCTCGCCACCCGCCTAAGCCACTTGTACGCGAGATGACGGGTATTGCAGGAAGTGACTCATATCTCCCCCATCTGTGTGAGAGTGGTCTCAGGCCTAGAGAAACCTGGACCGTTGCCATTTTTCTCCCCTGTGTTTCTCACTTCTGTAGGCAGACAAGCAGACGGCAGGTTCTTGTGGTTACCTACCATTCATCATGTTTTTCACTTAGTTTCGTACCTGGAAAAAGTGGTTCATCTCTAAATATTTGGGGGAAGACAAAGACTAAGATTGAAAAGCAACCATCGCCACGTTAAATTAGTTTGTATCGTATTGGAATTTTTTGTAGTTGATGGAGAAAAACTGTAATGTTATGAAATAGCCGTGGTCGGGCATGATGTACAGAAATGTTATAATTTAGATTTTTTTTTGAAGATTTAAGAATTTAGATTAATACCTTAATATGTTAATATTTCAATGTTTCAGAAAGTAACATGACAATACCATCTGAATGCCTAAAAAATATTTGGAAAGGCGAAAATCAACTATCTGGCGTGATTCTGACTGCTCATATTATGTTTATAATTATGTTTCAGGTCCAGTAAATTCTATATCTATATGGTGCTTCTGCCAGCCTGAGTGGCATCATTGTTATTAACTCATCAAAATTATCCTGTAAAATTGCCACTTCGAGTTGAGAATGCAGTCATTCGAATGGCTCCAGAATGCGACACCAGATTCACCTCTCCGCAAAATCCCAAATCTGCCAAGAAGGAAACTGAAGGGGTCAAGCTGCCTTTGTCTAACACATTGCAATAACATTGTACAACAGGATCTGAAACTGAGGTCTCGGGAAACGCTGCAATATACCTGATCATAGATCTTCAATCCAGGATCTACAGAGGAATATGACATCAAACACTTTTTGTTATGTCACACACACGAGTGTGCTAATGGTGTCAAACACGGGTGGGCCATCATATACTGCTGATAGGGTGCATCCATCAGGCTTATTTGAATTTGCCATGACTGTCGATCCAGTCTGATCCATTTTAATTTAAGACGATGTCACCTCATTTTTTAAATACATTTAAATGCCCGTCAGATAGATACTGTCCTGTAAGTAACAAAAAAGGGTCACCCTGAATTGCAATAGTCAAAAGTGTGGAGGAAAGCCGTGACAGTTTGTTGCAGTACAAAAAGTCAGCAAAACAATTTAAGTACATCTATCGGTCCCCGTTAAGTAAAATACAACAGCTTTTTTTCCCCTTCATGGACTCTTTCTCAATTGAATTACATAAAATCCAATTTGTCAATCCAATTTGAAAATTGGGCAGAGGCACATTAAAAACCTTCAAATAGGTAATTGTGTTCCGGCACAAACACTGAAGGATTCCATTGTTTTTAAAGCCTACTGTCTTGCCAACATTAGAGCCCTCTCATTAACCTTTAGCTTGATAATTTACTTAATTACTTTAATGCTCTGGCTGAGAATTCCCATCCTAGAAATTACTCTTTTTTTCCCCCTTCAAATTCAACAAACAATCTTAAATGCCTCAAAGGGCGTTTGGCGGCGAGCGAAGAGTTTCGATGCAATGCTCCAGTAAAACGGAGGCCAGGCTGCGGTTGACTTAGCGATTACTTCTGCCTTGATGTCAGCAGAAAACCATTTGTTTTGTGGGTCAGAGAGACAACGTCTGACCAGAGCAACATTGAATAAAAAGAGCTTTACATACTTTTGTCTGTGGCTGGCTCCAAATTGTGGGCATTTGAGAAACCACAATTTGATCGAAATGAAAAGGTTCTTTCTTTTAAAAATATCTAGCTCAGACAAAGTTGTCAGGCAGGCTGTTGCCTTATGAAAGTCTTCATCTCTCCTCTACATTATTTACCATGCTTTCACATGAAAGAGCGACGTGGCTGGCATCTTCATTGTCAGTCCCTCTCCTTCTCTGTAGCTATCTGCTCTGCTTTGGTAAGCGAGGTAAAGAAAGACAAACCGCTTCCTTTGAACAACCTGCTTTTCTGGTGTAGTGTCATCGGTGTGAAAATCACTGTGAAAAAATCTTTCTATGAAGTGAGTACTTTGCTTCCGCCTAAACCTGACCGAAATAGAATTAAATGACGTCCAGTCTTTTGCGTGTCATCATCCAGACCTGTATTTAATGAGTGTTAGAGGGAGAAATTGGACCTTAGTGATGAGACAGACGCTGGAAAGCTGCACCAACCTACCTCCTCTATGGCTTTAACTTGACATATTGGGTTCATAGAGATTAAGTGTTGACTAAAACAGGATGCAGATGTGTTTTGCAGAGCATCCAGGTGAGGAAACAGCTATTTCCCAAAAACACACTCCAAAAGGAAACGCCGGCATTGTAGGCACAGCGAAATTCGGAAACTAACAACATGGCATGCTCAGACACGTTGCCCCCTTATGTGCAAAGTTTTCTAGTAAGAAAGGAGTGTAACATTTTGATGCTCTGCTTTTGAAATCCAGAATGAGTTAAAAAAAAAAAAAGTTTTTAATGCACATCCCCTAAAACGTTTATTAATATGTGCATAACTAAAATAACTGGAAAATAACTATATATTCTTTGTATGTATAATTTATAATAGTTTGAAATCTGACCTATGCAAAAACCTAAATGAACATTTCCAGAAAGTATCTCCCATGTTATAAAAAACATTGTATTGTCTAGCTTTATGTAAAATTACATGAATGTGATCCTATTTTTTTTTTTTTTTTTTTACTTTTGTAACCGATTTAGTATATTTAGATATTTATGAATTGCATTCTATTTACTATTGAATACTACTGAACAGGGACAACTAAACAATGCTTCCACAAGAAAAGTCAGTGCTGTATTCCAGAAAACATAATCATAGGTTGTCTAAATCTTTTTTCTTCTTTCTATTTTTTTTTTTTTAACACATCCAGATTTTTCACACACAGACTGTTATATGTTTTGCTGTCAGAACGGTATGAGCCTCTGTGAGGGGGGGAATTAATGGTGGCGGGGTCTGCAAATGTGTTTCCATGTTCTGTTAGCCGTGCCGCTTGCCAGATCGGAGCTGGAGACAGCTGTGGGGGACGGCCAGCCAATCCGTCGCCTTCTGTGAGTCGCATGCCTAGCTGCACAAGAGCAGATCTAGAGAGCAAACAAACTAAAAAAAAACAAAAAAAACAATAAAACTAGAACTTGTTTCGCGTTAAAAACACAGACCTTGCAGGATGTGAAATGGGCACGTTGCGTCTGTAAAGTGCAGAAACTCGCGCCCAGAGGTGAGGGATTCCCTAAGCATATGCTGAGACCGATTTCCTTTGCGATGAGGTATGTTCATGCCATTTCAAATGACTGTTGTTGTTTTAGAGGCAACACAATAGTGATTCTGCTAATGTAGATGTCCAGATGGCCAGTGAGAACTGAATGAAGAAGAGGTTAGAGATTGTTCATTTTCACCATTCGGTTGTTATCCTCACGAAAGCGTTTCCCTTGACATGGACTTTGGTGATCGGCGAGAAACGTGGACAGAGCTTTGTAGGAATGCGGCGAAATCTCTGTGAGAGGAAACCTTCATGCTTCCAGACGCAAAATCAGCTCATACACACACACACACACACACATTAAATATAATATGAAACATATCTGTCACATTTTGTTTTATAGTGATGGGAGACAAATATCAAGTAGGCACAGTGATCGTATGGAAATGATGTGCATTCAAATTGTCAAATTCAGTAGACGTCAAACAAAACGCAGCAATACTTCAACTAAGAAATAAACAAATCATCTGCCAGGTTCTGTCTAGCTCTTCACCGTCGACATCTGTGAGACGCATCTGTATATTGAATTGAATATGCACCATGCAGTGAACTTTCTGTGTTCGTGTTGCCATGTGTATTTACAGATTACCGACAAATACGCACACGCATTAAAAACCTTCTCTTTTTTTTTTTTGCGGAAACAAGGTCAAACCAGCTCGCTCTAAGCAGGCCCACACGTCAAAACTGCACACAGCCGGGCGACAGAGAGCCTCGCATAATTTTCACCCAGACACAGGAATCATCATCATCACACTGTTCGCTGTAACACACGTACAGTTAGAAACTGCAAATATTTTACACGCGGAGGAAGGGGCAAAAGTGAAGCAGCTCGCTCCTGTTTTGCGAAAATTAATCGCGTCCTGGAAAGGGCTGCGGGCCAGTCAGAGTTAACATTTGTAGTTTCAAAGGTTTTTCAGTGCCGGCAATGAGCCGTGAAATTACTGCACAGCGCCAAAAATGGCAGCTGATGAAAGCCAGCCCGAGGATTGAGCCTTGCAGGCGAGAGGAAAGAAGAGAGTAGAACATGGCGCTCGGTCTCCCTTCCCATGTGCACTGACGGACAAAGGCAGAGAGGAAGTGTAGAAACACCTGTAAAAATTAAAATCGGAGAAAGGGACACAATGACAAATGGCCGTTCCACTTTTTTTTGGCTTTTATTTATTTATTTCTTTATCCATTTATTTATTTATTTTGCAGCGCGGCGTTGTGACCTACAAGAAAATGTTCTTCTGAAACCTGGATATGAAGTTAAGTGTTTGGTTCCAATTAAATTTGACAAATGTCAAAGATCATCTGTGGCAGAACCATTGACGTTGCTTACGTTTTATCTTAATCACACAAGTCAGAGCAAAACAAACTCAATATTTGAGGGAATTCAAATGGGGCAACATGAAGCGGGGAAGATTTTTCATGTTAGTGGGAATTTACTGGAATAAAGAAGTCCCGGGACTGACTGAGAACTGACACTCCGTCTTCACATTTTCACTCTCACTTTTCGTGAAATTTGTTTTGACCAATTGGAATGAATTGCCGCACAGGTACTGCGGTCGTTGTACATACATATATGTGTATTTTCATCGAGGATCATTTTTATCTTAATTTTTTAAGTTTCTTTCTATGTAGATTTTTTCTTTTTTTTGACTTCTGGCTTTTTCCTAAGTAGGTGTCATCCTTAATCCCACTTCCCCTGACTCTCTCAATGCTGGTCACGCTTGTTCCCATCAAAAAAATAAGAATATAATTTCAGAACCACCTCTTCCTGTCCACTCCCCTCTCAGTCACGTTCGTTCCGCCTGCCTCTACAAAACGGCATATGGCCATAATCCCGTCCGTCTCTCTGGTGGCCACTGGAGCTGCCAGTCACTTTGAAAGAATCACCCCCCCCCCCCACTGAATTTTCCTTGCTGTAGCACAGGGACAATGCTTTCAGCCTTGCCCATGCAGACAGTCTGACCCCTATTGGTGGACTCCCGGGTGTGGGTGGGTCTGCTAAAAAAAATATATATATATTATTCTGGAATCTATTGGAAGCTAACCATATAAGCCTTGATCAACCTATATCCTTCTTTACAAGGGGCTTAATAAACTCGCTGTACAGTTATAGGCCAACTGTATAACAAGTGTTTAAAAAAAAAAAAAAGAGTGTCGTTAACTTTAATCAAACCACAAAGTAAAAGAGATTAAAAGATATTGTTGTTCAATTTAGAGATACTGAAGAATTTATACTTTTTTTGTTGCTAAATGTTTTTTTATTGCAACACTATACTAGTTAGTATCTATATTTTACGCAGCAAAGAAAAATAAACTGTAGATTGACCTTTTGTTTTTAAAAGCTTAGGTAAGAATATTCTGTGCTTGTGATTAATTATCCTTAAACAGTATTACACGTCAACCCAGATTTTGGCAGGCCGACCTCTGAAATACCAGCAATCTTAGTTTTACCTAAAAACAATTAGAGAACTAAGGCTATTTTTTCCCTGCACATTATTGTAATTCTGACCTCATCTTTTCATCATTTAACAGTCGTTTTTGAGTGATGTTTGTTCCAAATTGTGTCCTATCTATACTAATGGGAATTTTTTGTGCATTCATCTTGCTGTTAATACGATAATTACTTTTAATTGTGTCACACCTCCGAAATGAAACATTAAAAAAAATAATATTGTTAGGTCTGACACTGAGCGAAGAAGTCTTGTGTATGTATAATGGGGGGCTTAATTCATTTATGAGAGCTTTACATTTTAAAGTGAATTGTTAACCCACAGTGCAGCCTTGTTAATATGCATCCCACAGGGTTTAATAAGTGCTAATCATTTTACCGACAACCTGCGGGCCACACTCTCTCTGTACGGCCGTCTCACGCCGAAGGAGATTGATGGCTGACAACGTAATTAATTATGTGGGAAAATTAACAATCTCTTTAGTCTGTACGAAGAAAGAAAAAAAACTCACTCAACCTCCTTCCCCTTTTTATATCACTAATGTAGTGAATGTAAATCAGCTTCAACTGGTTAAATTCATTTTATATAAAGACTAATACAACCTTCAAGACTATCAGTTGACACTCAATTAGTACTTATTTCCTAGGTCACAGCATAAATCGGGGCTGTATGTAACACCAAAAGGCTCATGTCATTATTTCTGAGAGCTGTATTACTGCTACTCAGCTCTCCCACTTGTCAGTGTCATCACTTGAGGATGTTGTTTAACCCCAACCCCCACCCCCATCCAACTCCCACCGGTGCCTCGTGCTTTCCCAAGCGTTGTTCAATGTTGAGGATCCACGGGAACGGGGCAATGTCCTTTTCTGCGGTAAACACTTGTGTTTCTTGAGGGACTCATTAAGGTATGTCGAATTTTGTCGAGATAAAACTCCACCTTTCCGTTTTTTTAAAAATGCTCTTGGTTGCGTGCTCCCGAGACACACCCGTAATACGTTGGGCTGCCTGAATGTCACATGGATTAGGCAGCCAGATTGTTTGGGATTATGTTGTGGGATCATGTGGTCAATAGGGTGTCCATGCCACTTTCGTGGTGTTGATTAAGACTTTTGTCCCGCCATTTTCACTGTCTCGGCCACTAATTGCCATAGCCTCTCCAGAATGTCCCCATTTCCTCCATCTGTCTTCACGGCCACATGCTGGGTTCCCGAGCTCATCCAACATACCACTTCGTAGACAAACGGACCGACGGGCAAATATTTAAGGCTGGAGATCATAGTCACATGTGTGTTATCCATCTAGCACAGTTGATGGCAAACTCTGGGGCACAACCGAATTGCCTGTTACCAGCTATATATGAGATCTATTTAGATCCCCTAAAACATATATTGATAGCAAGTGCACAATTTGACATTAAGAGAAAAAGATAGGGGCTTTTTTTCATTCTGCATTAAACAGGGACAATCAAATATTGGCAATTTGAATAATTACAGTTCAATTACAATTAATTATTACTGAGCCCAGGTTAAATTGTGTTGATTACTACACAAACCTGTACACACTCAACATTATAGTTGGTACGACACATTCATAGGGTTTATTCAATATTTTTTCCGACACAGACAGTGAATCAAATTTGACTTCAGTTCATTAAGGGATGTTTTGCTACACAACCCCTCAGCTATAGCAGTCTTTCGAAGAATGTGTGAAGTTCCAAAGAAGTACCAAGAAGTTTTTTTTTTTTTAAAGGCAAAGAGTCACAGCTACGAAGATGGTAAAAAAATACAATGCTTAGAATATGTTCTCTTTCGCTTCCCACACAGTGTAATGTGTTCTATGAGGGAGAGAGGGAGGCGAGGGTTCGAAGAGCCAGGGGAGAGTGAAGCAGGGTGATTCGGTTGACTGATGGAACAGAAAGCATTCCTGGCCCAGGCCAATGGCTGAGCAGCACATGAACGCTGGGAAATGATGAGGTTCGGGGGGCTGCCAGAGTCCATCTGTCCTGCGCTAATCACTCCAAAGCTTCTCAAATCAGTCACTCAGAATATTCCTTTCAAAACGGTTTCAGTCGAAAGAAAATGTCTCAGTCACAGAGAAAATTTGAAATGTAGGGATTGTGGTCTGAATTTTCCATACAGAATTTGTCCTGCGCCACAGCGAGGGAATTAAGGGGGCCGTTTCAACAATCATTATTTTTAGGGTGAACTTTATGGTGTGATGCAGTCATTTTCCAAAGCTACATGGTAGGGATACAATCACCTCTATTTAAGCCAGTAATTTATCCTGGCAGGATGCTCGGAACATGAAAACCGTTGCCTGCCAGCGAAATTAAATGGTGTTGTTGGGTGAAGTGTTGCTGTTTTCTTGGAGTCAAGTGTGCTGTGATGAAAGGATCGGCACATGGCAAAGAAACATGTGTTAAAAAAAACAAAGCCGCTCATAAGAGTACTCGAGTTTGCCCTGTGGGGAGCTGTCGGTACACAAGGGAGAAAGGTGAATGGTGCCTCTTTAACATCCGACTGAAAACATTTATCTCTCGATTTTTTGACTTGAGCACGGACAAAGAGGTTGTCTTTTTTTGTTTCAATAAAAACATTTTTTTTTGTTTCTGTGTGACTTGCCGTTTCGCATTTTTAACGTGCTTTTTACGGCCCATAGTAAGAGGCAGGCATGTGGCACTCAGGTAACATTCAATAGAACGCATGACCCAATGCAGGAGAAAATTACTTTTTAGCATTGATATTCTCACCATCTGGTGTGAGGAAACAGGGTGTATTTGATTGTAACATCAGAAAGATCTTTATAAAATCTGTACAGAGGTTACACTTCAATCATTCAGAGAATTTTCAAAAATTAATTGCTTAAATTTAGGTTATGAATTATTTTCAGAGGGCAACACTCTGGCTTGGTGTTTGCGCATCACAGGGCCATGGTCCGGGGTTCGAATCCTCATTGTCTGTCTGGAGTTAGAAGATTTTCCCCTGTGTTTTCAAATGGGTTTCTTCCAGTTGCTCTGTTTTCCTCCCACACTCCAAAGACTTAGTCAACAAGTTAGGTTGAATGTCAACCTCGAAATCTGGCCTTTGCATCTCCTGTCCTGGGTGGACTGTTGTCCCTTCCTGGGTTAACCCTGTATCTGTTATGCTATGGTAGCCAGCAACAATTAATTGAATTAAGCCGTAACTGGAAAAATAATCTGTAGATTTGCAGCCATGTGTGGATTTTAAGCAAATCTTGGGGAATCCAGAACATTCCACAGAACTAGTATTAGTGCATGCTCAATATTTGAGATTCAAAACAAGATTTTTTTTGGCATACACTTACAAACTTCATCTTATGTTTTGGTTTCAATCATCTTGTAACCTCCACGCAAATGGAGTATAGATTATATAGCTACATTGCTAATGTGGACGCCTTTGACACTAGAAACTATAGTGTCTCACTGCTGCAGTAAACAGCCTCTCTACCCTCGCCAAAATATTCTCCTCACAACCGTACTTATTCATTCATTTGCATTTTGATTCTTCTCTTGGAGAGGATTTATTGTGAGACATTTGGGGAAAAGAGGTTTAATGTCTGTGTAATGATTCTGGGTAAAGGAAATCTCAGATGGAACACATCCACTATAAAACTGCAGAAGGACTGATATTTCTTCTCACCACATCATATGTTCCTTGTCTCAGAGAGGAAGCGCCACTGATGTAGAATGGATGTTCCGATTTTGCACCTCAGATAATTGAGGACATTAGGATAGGAATCGCTAAGAGTTGAAATAAGTGAGGGGGGGATGATCCAATTGTGGGACAAATTTGTGGGTAGTATGAATCAAAACTTTTAAACACAAGTTATTTTCTCTTCTCACTTTGAAAAATTTCTTTGCACCATCAATGAAACCCAGGTATAATACCTAGAGGTATTCAACTGAGCTGTTATAGCTGATTGACAGAGTGAACCCCCCCCAGAGAGTACTGAAAGAAGCTAGGGAAATAAGTGGAATATTTTCATTTCCCCCTGTCTAGAAAGTGGCTTTTAGCACACAGCATGTATATCGGCAGTGTGAAATCCTCGTTAAAGTACCAGATTCATGGCTTTTGGAATCCCAAGCGGAATTCTGCTGTTACCCCAGAGACAGGTGCCTTACCGCAGTTGCACTAGTCAAAATCCGTATTTAAGAATGCCTTGCACGTTATTTACAAAAAAGCATAAGGAGCTAAATACTGATGCAAAGTATAGATTATTCGGATTATTTCAAAGACAACATAATAGGATTTCATCATAAGTATATATCTTAGCAGGCGTCGTGTTGTGACTGTTGACACGTTATTCCTTTCATTCGTGACTAATTTAAGGTCAGCCAATTTGAAACGTAAAGCTAGGATGTGTAAGGATGGTTCAGGTGCATTAAGAGTTGTGGAGCTGTTCACGTGGTGGCATAAAACAGAATGCCACAAAGTGGTCAGAAATGATGCATTGTCACATATGTTCCAAATAGACTACGTGTTGCAGAATGTATGATCTGAACTATTCTACGTCCTCCATTTTCTGTGACAATAAGGAGTTCAGTTGCTATAGCAGACATACGAAGCCAAAGTCAGACTTGCGCCGTGTGACATCCAGAGCTGGTTTCCACTCTGTTGAATGCTCTGGGTGCTAAATGAGATCCCTCTGGGACGGCGGGGGAAAATGTTTTAACTTACTAATGAAGAAGCTTATAATTTGTATCTAAGCAGGCAGAAGGTTCGTCTTCCTTAACGTATCCTTTCAAAAAAAAAAAAAAATGTCACGATAAAAAAAAATCTCTGTTTAAAGGGGAAAAAAATCGAGGGTTGCTGTCAAGGGGAGCGCCGCAGTTCAGAGATCTGGAAAAGGAAAGTTCTCCGGCTGTATCTGCCACTTCCTGCTCTCCTCCTGACAGCATTATTAATGTGTGAGAGCTGACGATTGCGCTCAGCCACACATAGATAAAACGAGTTATGAGGAAAAAAATAACTTCCTGTAGCTTAATTCAAAGCTGCTATTAGAATATCGAGCACGGGCGGTAATTAATTTCAACGTTAATGACTTCCACTGTTCGTGCCGATTAGATTGCCAGTTGGACACGAGTGATTAAAACAGTATTAAAACCACTGCCCATTGCGTTGGACCCCGTTTGTTGGGTAACACAATTACACTAATCTGCGCAAAAATGGAATAGCATGCTATAGATGAAAAACCCAATATGTTTGTTACATCATTTTATTTTTGAAACGTGACTGGATAATGTGGCATCTTAACTAATGAAATGTGGGGTCGTTTGACAGACGCGATTTTAAAGCAGCACTGGCACAGGTTTAACGAAAAACACATTTTTTGTTTTCATTTATACATAAGAATTCAAAATGCATTACAGTCATCTTTTTTAGCTGACAAATCAGGTGCAAGGTGACCACTATTCTGCCACGTGACGCCTAGAATGGACAAATAATCTAGCTAGCTGGGTGACACATTATTTAAAAAGCCCTCATTATAATTGTCGGGTAATTATGATGAGAAATTTTTTGTTCCATTTTGTGTGTCACACATTTTCCATTATTATTTGGGATTTGAAATCTTAAATTCAGTCCCCTGGGCAGTACTTGCCCATTTCCTTGTACATTGAAGCCTTTGTTAAACAAGAGCATTAAAACTATTTTTTTTTTTTTTTAAACCATATAATGTGACAGTAAAGAATGAATAAATGGCAATTCCGGTAATGAGGCTGGATGCCAAAACAGAAGCGTACAGCATATGATAAAAGGGAGCAGAAGGAAGCTTCTGAGATAAGTTCAAGAACAGACATAAAGCCAGTGATTATATGATGCCTTGGACTGCAATAGGCATCTTGGGTAAAAGATCGGAGACTATCACTTCAGTAACACTCCGTCCAAGCCTCTGTTTCCTAGCATGCCATATGTCCCCCTGATAAAAAATACTTGCTTTGTGTGTCCCTATGTGGGAGCAGGCTTTCATTACCATGGAAAGTGACGATTTCGAGAAATGGAGAGATGATCAAAATACTTGTCCGTCATGCCTAGGTAACGTATGCCGGTTTCTGGGGCCTTTTTATTTTCATTGAGAATAGCAGGAGGCACAGTCTCAGACTTCAAAAGTATTATTGTTGAATTTCAGTACTGTTAATTGTATGCCCTTTGTTCTTATCGTAACCAACAAAGTGCTGCCTTAGTGTTTTGACCTGTTGTAATAATGAATAGTAAAGAGTTTTTGCTGCATGGACTTATGGGAAGGGGCTACTGTTTGAAAGTTCTCTGCTCTTGTCCCAAGATCTTTGTTCCTTAAGGTCGGTATTCATCACTGCCAATTGAAGCTTGCATTTTTGCAGGTTTTGTTTAGTAAAAAGGGGAATTTCACTTTTAGATTCTTCATCTTCCAGCCCACGGACAAAGGGCAGGTTTCACTTTTTCATAGTAGAATACATTGTATAGTTATTACTGTAGAATTTCCACATTGGATATTTAAGAAATGGATTAACCCCTCACTTGCACGCACACACACACACACACACAAAGTTATGTGGCAAAAAAAGGGCCAGATAAGTACACATTAAACTAAACTATAAATGCAGATAAAGCAATGCAGATGGGGATCCTATGGAAAACCAAGTGATTTGCTGATGAAGTGAACTCATTCTATGACAATGTGGACATGATAACTGTATATCACAGCCTATGTCGCAGTACGTACCGTGTAAAACGGCACTGAATGTCGCCAACATAAAACTGTTGCCGTTGAAAACGGATAGTTTTCCCACCTCATTGAGGAAAATGACCCTTTTTGTTTTGGCGACGAAGTCGGAGATGCTGTCGTTGGCAACGCCTGGCGCAACAGTAGGGACCCAATGCAGGCACCCCGATAAGAACTGAATGCAAATGTTTATGATACAAACATAATTTCGACGGGAATTGTGTGAGCATGAAACAAAGTGCATTATTTCCCAGCATCCCTTTCAGGTTTGCCAAACGTCCCTTTTTTCCCCCTCTCTTTTTCTCTCTGGAATTTGCATTTCTTCAAAATTGATTGAGCCTGTGTATTATACTAAGCTATTTGTTTGCTGAGGATGGTAATTAGTTACCGTAATTACAGCAATGACAGTTGCTAAATTGTTTTTAAAGCATTACAGTGTGTCTGTGCCAGAAGATTGCAGTACATATCATAGGATTTGGGTAATTTGCTGGAAAACTGCCCACCCCGGGGCAAAGTTGGATTTTTGAACTACAAAGCAGCCATTTTAAGAGCAAAAACATTTTTTTTTTAAGGCAGTTAATTTATACTAATTGCTGGGTTGACTGTGTTTTGCAGTTTATTTACTGATCAGGGACATGCTACTGATAGTCTGTCTTCAGGGATCAACCGTGAAGTTAAAATGTGCCGTTAGCTTTGTGCTCTTGTTTAAAGAGGACTTTCATGTTTTGTGCCCATAAGAAACTAACTGCCATTGAAGGCACACCAATCCATGGATTAAATATTCATTTGAAAATTTAGATTTCCCTGCATGTCAGTTTTATCGACAGGTAAACAGTGGGTATAAATAAAAGGTTTAACAAGAACAATAATGCTTTATTTTGCTTCATGTGCCATTTTTACTAGTCCTGCTTTAACTATTACATTTACATTTTTTAGCATCGAGACTAAAAGGAAAATGGCAAACTCCTGGCCATGTGGTGTGGAACAGCCCGTTACATAATCCCTTCCGGTGTACATCCCTCAATGTTATGCTTTGTTGGGCTAAGTTTGGGCTAAGCCTGCTGGATATGGAAGGTCTGAAATCCACTGCGTGTGCAGTAATTTAATAGCAGTACAATTTAACAATTGGCACAAAAACCTTCTTAAAGTTTAATGTATTGTTGCTATTAACTAAAAGACAATTCTGATGATGTGTCACAAAAGTGAAAAAATCACAATGAGCATGTACATGAGTGTAAACATCTTCATTAACTTTTTATTAATTTGAACATGGCATCCATGAGGAAATTAATATGCACTTATTTTAATTAGTGAGATCATTTTACATTGCATTACTTATCAGATCATTTTATCCCGAGCAATTTACAAAGCTTACAACTCTACTTACAACTCGGCTTACAACTCAGATCATCTGGGAATTACTAGAAGCAATTCAGGTGAAGTACCTTACTCAAAGAAAAAACAGCATCTTTTGGGAATGAATAAGTGCCTTCAGAGTGATGTCACTCTTGGACTGACTGACTGTCTGGAATGAAGAGGAACGTTTCAGAGAATTTGATTATTCAATACATTTATTACTCCATGCTCTGTGGGGGGCATTTTCACATTTGACATACTACTTTGGCAGATTTCAATATAGGCTTCAGTAGGTCAACAGTCATAACTGTGGAGTTATCTACTTTAGTAATGTTTTGTGTTGGTGTAAAGAAAATTTGCAGTCAAAAAGCTGGCAAAAAAACTGGCGAAAAACGTGCATGTGGTTCACCAGCCGCGTGCAGTACGCAGAAATTGCACAACGTTCAGCCGTCAAGCAAAGAGGGGAAAAGCGTGCCGTTACTCTTAAGCAATTCTGTGCCAAAATGGTTACTTGTGTTGCAAAGTAGGCGTGCTGTGCGTTGATCTGCATTGCGTGCGATTCACAAAGACAATCGCTAAATTTGAACACAATTTCACAGGAAACTGCTGGCGATGATGTCATGGGAGTTCTGTGAAAGTCCATGCGGATTGCGAAACTGAGCATGGTGGAGCCCACACTAGAAGAATCAACAGAGAGAAGGTTTCTGTGCAAGGCTCTCTCGCTTTCACAGAGTAAGACTTAAATCCTTTGTTGTTAGAGACTGAGAAGTCAATCAGTTATTTAATTGCTCAGGCAGATCAAAGACAATAGTGAATCTGTCTCCCGTTGAGTCAATACCTGCAGATGTTACATTGCTTTGTATAACTCTAGCTTCTCGTGTCCAGCTCTTTTCAAAATACCTTTTCTCCTACATCTGGCATCTCCCAGCCATCAATGCACAGGGCCATTTCATGTGTTTTGAGAGCCCTTTCTTCACTGTGCTACGCAACTGAAACCCACATCTCTGAAAAACCAGGTTGTAGAGTGTGTTACAAAACCTCAACAACCCACCTCCACGCTGGCCAAAAAAAACTGGCAAAAAACGTGCATGTGGTTCACCAGCCGCGTGCAGTACGCAGAAAGTGCACAACGTTCAGCCGTCAAGCAAAGAGGGCAAAAGCGCGCCGTTACTCTTAAACAATTCTGTGCCAAAATGGTTACTCGTGTTGCAAAGTAGAAAAATAAATCAATGCACAGGGCCATTTCATGCGTTTTGAGAGCCCTTGTTTGGAGAGGAGGGATGCACATCCCACACAGGAGATGGGAAATTGACCGGATGAAGGAAGGGGCTTTTTGATTTGGCTGGCTTCCCCAACTCGGAAGAGTTCTGCATAGCCGCTATTTCATTTTTCTGTCAGAAAACCAGTTGAGAAAATGTGCCTCTGTTTCTTCCTCACTTGCCTTTAGAAAACCCCTAGCCTAGAAGCAAAAGGAAATTTTGTAGCAAGAAGTTTTCTTTGTTAAGTGGTTCCACCACAGGAAAATAATTATGGATAGAAACTGGGACCGTAATCTGTGTCTGATGAGGAAGGTCAGAGCTAGGCAACCAGCATTCGCTAAGTGGAGTATCTGCTGCAAGGACTAATTTAGAGCTACAGGGTGTCATTCCGCTACTTAACTAGGTTAATTTTCTTGCTTGTTTGATTAAAACAAATTTTCAAATATTTAAAAATAAACAATTAATTGAAGTTCTAGTGGCCAAGCAAAACGCATCAAACCGCATGCAGACCATTTGTAAAAATGTAATTTGAAATTAGGGAATAAGGGCGGTGGGTGTAATTTCAGGTCCGTCCATTATCTTGGATTACAAGACCCTGTGAGGGTGAGTGTGTGTAATGAGCCTGGAGGTCTATAAAGGAACCCAGCCACAAGAGAAAATTGAGAGAGAGAAAAGGACTCCAAGTTGGGGCATGTACTTTCTTTCTAGTCTGTGCTTAAGACCCCCAACCAGAAACTTTCCTTCTCAACAATGGCCAGTTGCTGCCACATTTCTGCTTTCTTCACTGTGCGACGCAACGGAAACCCACATCTCTGAAAGAACCAGGTTCTAGAGTGTGTTACAAAACCTCAACAACCCACCTCCACACGGTAAACCTGGACTTCGCTTCAACAGCTAGTAGAGCATACCGAAGTTTCTAGTCTCTAGGAAGTCTCGTGGCACTGTTAACTCATCCAGATGATCAAGGCATGCTGATCCCAACCACAACACAACGTCTGGTCGAAGGTTATTGGTGCCAATCTCAGGGGATAAAATAAGCCAATATCTGTCTCTAGCAGCTTCCAGTTACCCTGGCTGAGTCTTGGTCTCAGCACCTTTGATTGGCCATTGCGCTCCTGGACAGAGGAATATTGTATATTGTGTGCAATGCTTTGATGGAACTGGTGGCTTCCAATGCTCTTGACTACAGAGAACATCCTTTTATGCATAAACAAAGTAATGTCTCAAAATCACGTAAAGGTGCAGGGTTTTGTTTGTTAACTCCGTGAAAAGAACATACAATTGCCTTTGCTCCAGCACTGAAAGATTAAAAGTTACTCTTACTTTGGAATGTATTCTGGTACCCGCTTCCCAGACCATAATTCTGCTAGAAAAAATGGCAGGTGTCAACAGAAAGCCTAAATTCTGGGCAGAGTCAAGACAAACTACCAGGTACACAACTATCCCACTTATGGGGTAGAGCTGCACAGCGTTAACCTTGAGTGACTTAGGCCAATTAAATTAAACATGTTGCATTTAAGAATGTAAAACATCTCCTTTTTGCATTTCCATAATATATTATAATGATGTCCCCTAACTCCTGATTCCTGCATAATTACCCTTAGCGGCAATGGCTAATATCATCACCAGTACTGAGCCTTCTGCACCTTGCTCAGCGCCAAACCTAACCAGAAGCTAAATACAACAGCACCCGATTGAAGCCAAGCCCATAACTTTGCTGAATCTGAATCTAATGATGCAGAATCTCCCTGTGGTGCCAGGAAGGGAGAACAATGATTGAGGGGCGTGTGCCTCTCCCTCCAGCCTGGCGAGCCTCGTTATCTGGAGAGAAAGGGGTGGAGTTCTTTGTCCGGGGAATCTGATTCACTGTAACTCCTCCCGAGGGACTAGGGATTAATAACGATACAAAATGCCCACCATTAACTCCGCTCAATACAGAGGATTCAAGGACCATGAATGTGCCAGCCGGTGGCGCAACGGCTGAAGAAATGGTACATTCCTGACTCAGATCTGAGGAGGAACACTGCTGTTGTACCCTTGAGAACTGTGCTTAGCCTGAATGGCTTAACTGTCCAGCTTTACACTGACTCTGTGTGCAATTTGTAAGTCGCTCTGGTTAGAGTGTCTCCTTAGCAACTGAGTAATGCTGATAATGGCGATCGAAAGGATATATTTTTAAGATGCTTCTCTGTTTATATATTAACTGGCTATAACATTATTATTATTATTTTTAAATTAATAAGCACAAAATCTAAATAAATGAACTCATAAAAGAATATTTGCCATGATTGCTTTTGATAGATATGTTAAGTGTCCCAGAAATGCTGCCTTGCTATATAATCTTAAATAAAGGTCTTGAAAGAAAATGAAACACACATTTTTAATTGAATGTATAGTTGAGATAGTACCCAGGCCACCGTAAATCATTTAGTATCACTTTAACAAAAAATGCTTTCACTACAAAGGTAAGGCATTTTCCACTTCAGATAAGTGCTAATAGATCACCCTAGTTTCAAAGTTAATGGCTGCCCGCCTGCTTCTGGAAGATATCATTGTGTGTCATGAATATTTTGATTTTGTGATTAGATCCAAATGCGGCAAATTCCTAAACGGACGTACCGAGCCCCTCTAATCATCAACTGTTCCTTTTTTTTTTTTTTAAAAGACCTTTCATTCTTGCTGATATAGGGAACAATAAGCATGAATTTCCCTGCTTTTTTTACCTTACTATTTGCAGGACTTGGAGATCCCAACCTTCTGATCTTGAAGATAGCAGATAAAGCACACATTGTGTGACTTTCCAAAAATACCTTTTCTTCCGGAATAAGGATTCATATTGTTATGATAAATAGTTTTGCGCTTGGAAAAAAATGATCTCATTGGTCAGCCCTGGGAGACATTTATTAGACTATAATTTATACCATCTATTCTATTTGGTGTATTGCCACATATTTTGTACAATGATCAATTAGATGATTGTAATGTTCATACAATGCAATGGACAGAATTTTACTGGGAAGAGGAGATGTTCAACAAACTGGACTGGTGTATATAAATTTCGCCCAAAGTGTGTTTTCTGTTGTTCAATATCTATCTGCTGCTCTCTGACACACACATACATAAAAGCACACCAGCACACACAAGGGGTAGATATGTCCCTGTGGGGTTCCTGCCACAACAATGCTTTGAATTTAAATAGGAAAGCCCCTTTGCACCTCAAAGATCACATTGCGTCTGCACTAGTGTCATCGCAATGTATTTTCCTAATTCTGTTTTGTCGCCAATCAGGCACACTGCAAACGTGCCGATCCTTTGGCGAGTTCTTGCCCAAATTAAATAAACAGCATTTGCAAACATGGCAGGAGGCACCTTGAGCGTTCCTACACCCAGCAGCTGTTTAGGACCCCTGGGACGGGCCAGTGAAAATCGGGCCCACTGTTGTGAGCTGCTCATTAACGCGAAAGGATAAGGATCCACGCAGATGGCTGTCAAACGCAAAATAAAAATAAAAACTCAGCTATAGGAGAGGTGTCAATTGAGGTTTGAGTTCCCCGTGTTTGTTCCTGTGACTTATTCCTGCATTGTTTGTCCATCATGCCCAAAAGTACAAAAAAAAAAAAAAACCCGGCAGACTCTTTGTTACGTGCGAGATGCGTTTCCGAATGACAGTTCTGACTGCTGCACAAGAGTCTGCGCTTGTCACTCATCACCACAAACGGCTGTCTCTGAGTTGACATCTCCTCAGCAGTAGCAATGGTGTTTGTCTGCATCCTGAAGTAGCAATCGCACAGAGCAAAGTCGATTCACTTCTCTTTTTTATACTCTGCAAAGTACATCCAAAGTAAGAATAGCCAACTATTGGCCAGTAGCAGTTTTATCATGTCCGTGCATTATTCTGTTCAGTAAAAATTAAAAAAAGTCTGAACGAAATGGAATATGTTAAACCTGAGTCCTGAGACTTTGTGAAGCATAGCTTCCTCGGATCCATCTATTGACATTATGACAGTAGGCTTATATGTGGTCTTGTCAATTGCATTGTATTGTTCTCCATATTTCTACAGTCTATGTCCATGTATCATTGCAGTATCAAGTTTTATTAAAAATTATCTACATTATTACTAATTTATGGCAACTTATTGTAATTTTTAAGGGCTGTTTTAAAATTGAAAACAGGTGTATATCAGTTCCAAAAAGTGCTGCTTTAATTATTATTCACAGGAAGTAGTGGTTTGTATGGTACACTGTGTTTTCCGTTTCAAATTTCAATTCCATTAATCTTGGGTTGCTTTGAGTCTTTTAGTGTGCACACAGCTGTTCATTACAGTAAATTGCATGGTATATAAAAATCACAGTTTACAAGACATCTCGGGTGGGTCACTGGTTGATTAGCTACACTTAAAAACAGATAAAAACAAGACACTGACATAATCACACCGGCCAGTTTTTCTGCAATCAGAAAAGTTTAAGTGGATTTACAATACGAACCCTTTAATTCAACTAAAAAGACCAACAACAGAAAACCCGAAGCCCGTCTCGGCACTAGGTAAACTTGGGAAATATTTTCATGGGGTAGGCTGCCAAGGCTCAGTATATTGTCAAACGAATGAACCGGGAGGACGTGGACACATCGTGATAAATGGCTTGATACACTTCAGTTAAAACGGAAACAACTCCCTTCTGCTCTATCGCGAATAAACGCGGCTCCTGTGCGTTTTACGGAGCAGAGCGGTCTCAGCGGCATCAGCGAGGAAACCCACGAGAGGCGTTTGGTGGGCCGTAATTCCAAAGAGTCGCCGTGCAGCATTTCACAAACCGCCACTCCCCTGATGAACACCGTTTGAGGGGACAGGCAAATGTGCATTACAAAGACGGCCTCGTGCGGCTTGACGCCAGTATCCAAATCCCCAGCCAGTTCTTTCCTGCTGCGTTAATTCACTCGACTCCTGCTTAATTGAAATAAAACAACATACTCCTCCAGACAGAAAAGAAAAGGCAGTTTGAGAATTATTTCAAATCGCTAATTAAGACTGAGAAACAAATTTGTGAACGATGTGTCTGTTGACGCAGGGGAACGCGACTTTGAGGGTCCCTTCCGTTAAGTCAATGTGAACAGCAGTTTTCTATTTTATTACATTTGTTTAAATCGAGGTTTAAGAAATAATCAACAGCAATTATTAACACTTAGGCTTTGAGACAGCGTGTTTTAAGTGTAGTTAAAGTGTCCAGGTTTATCTCCAGTTAGTTGTAAACTAGGCTATTGCACAAATTATTATATAAATAGCTATGCTATGACTCCAATTCACATCTAAATAAGGGTGTTAAATACCTAAATTCCCATTTAAAGAATTATTGTGGAAATAGTAAGCACATTCCATAAAAGGGTAGTTTTGGCTATTAATAAACGGAAAAGCAGATACTACTCTCTGTCGGTGTGGATGACACGTAAACCAAGACAAAAAAGTGAAACTTCATACTATTTCAGTCACAAAACACTGATATGTGCATTACAATTACAGCTGGCTGACGTTTTATAAAAATGTCCTCCCCAAAACATCTACTGAATCTGAATCAAAACAAAGAGAAATAATAATGTGAGGATGTATCGCTGATTTGTCGTACAGGTCCCAAACATTAATTATAATATAATGTCTCATTATTACTGTCATTACTGTCGGCAAATCTTACTGTAGCATTTGAAGTTCTGAAGTTCTACTCATCTCCAATTCAAGCACTCATTACTTACTAAAGAATGTATTATAAAAACAGTATTGCTAACTGTTGAATAATGAATCTATATCAAATGCTTTTTCAAACCAGTGAAGATATTAAAAGTTTCCAAGAAACATCTCTCTCCGCATATGTATTTAAAAAGCAATGCATCTTTAGGACTGTTCATAGTCGAGTCAAATACTTAATTCTTACTCTATAATGCCATCTAGTGGTAATAAAAACAATGAGCACAAAGGGTTGCGCGTTATACATTTCTGACATCGCTTACATTTACAAACGAATATTCTACGGCTATTAAATAATTTCTGGAATACAGCATATGATCGTTGAAAAACTCGGTTTACCCCTCTTTAGCGAAAAATGGCCCCTACCCACTGTATTTTCGCTTTAGTGCATAGGGCATCGGGATTGATAGGGTAAATGTCACAAAGGTTTGTACAGGCAAAATGTCAAAAATATATATGTTAAAATACAGTGATACACAAACTCATTTCCTTCAAACAGAGGCAAGCGGTACATATAAAGATAATACGTTAAAACATTTTGAATTGAGAAGGGTTCTCAGTCAATAAAACAGAATATGACTCCATTATTTATCATGTTCAAGCAAAACGGTGGAAAGAATGTGAGGCCAAATGTAATTAAGAGGGTTGCAACAAAGTAATTGATGGAATAGAAAGAAGATTAAAGTGCGATATCAGTCGAGGAAAATCGAGGAAAATCGAGGAAAGCCTAACACATGTCAAATTGAATCGGGTAATTTAATGCAATTAATTTCGTGCGGTCAGCACTTCTGCTATATTATATTGATTCAACTGACGCCCAGAAGTCTTAGCGGTGCTTATTTCGCAGAGACAGAATTTTAAAGACCTTTTGTGAAACATTCTTCAATAATTCATTTTTCGTAACCGCTTATTCAGGTCGGGATTTCGAAAGGTGAACCATCAACATTCAACGGCTTTCCCACGATCAATAATTAGTCTACCTAACTATTATACGTATAATTGGCCGCATATTATACTAGAAAACAATTCTATGTAACTAGATTGATTTAGTATCCACAATCTTTTAAACGTTAATGCGGCAAGCGTTTTTCTATAACCACACGAGTCCCAGTTTCTCCAATGCCTTGAATAAAAAAATCGCTGTGAACCGGTTGCAGCAGACTCTAAACTTCAGGTAAATTCATTTGTATGAGCAATCATGCACTGTGAAGTAAGAGACACTAGGTGTCAGTGTTCTGCCCAAAGTAACCAACGAGATCTTGAACTGAACTGTCTGTTAACTACAATGTACTGTTTATGTAGACGGTAATTTTGGGACGCTGGGACGCTTAATTAGGCTGTAGCACTACTTTGTCTAGTAGCAGACAGTTAACAGACTTTACTCTGGTGTCAAGCATCTCACCAAAACTACTGAATTCATATTTACAAAATAGGAATGTTATACTATAAAAACACGTTACTAACAATACATCCCTCACTTTAGAAAACAATGGCTTGTTTTTATTCTGTTGTATTACAAAACCATTTCAAAAAAACAAATGCCTGGCCAAATTTAACGATAGAATGTTTTTGGTTCTTTGAAGTCTCCTGTATTCTCTATTGTGACTGGACAAGATGTGCTCATCCCACACACCTCATTACTTTCCATTGGTTTCCAAGACAACCAGCTATTTATTCCTGCAGAGGGTGTACTTAAATGGAGCACTTGAACATATCATGCATCGAATTGCCATATCACGTCAATAACCTGTTGCTGTTCTTTAGCACAAATACAATCACCAACCTACTCTTAAACCTTAATCTTATCAATAGCTTTCTGAAAATACGGCCTGATTCTTCTTTAAAATCTAAACTTAGTGTGTTTATTATGACAGTGTAATTCACTTAGAGTAAAACAAACAACTCACTCTGCATTGGCAAACCTCACTCTGCATTGGCAGCTTGGAAAACTGCTTTTAAGGTGATCAGGTACAGTGTGCCAAATGGTGGGGATTGTTCCAATAACAGTCCTGGGGCATGCAGCTTGTGGGGGGGGGGTTGTTTCGGGTAGTTAAGAGACATGGAGACCTGTACTATGTGTAAGAATCTGATGCCCTTTTGGACCAATTTGGTGATGTCTACGCTACATTGCCAAATGAATGTGAACACCCCTTTCAATTGAGTGATTTTGGCATACAGAAATGGTCTGTCGAGATCAGTGCGGAAGAACTTGACTGGCCAGCCCCTAGCCCTGATCTCAACCCATCTAACACCTTTGGAATGAACCTTTCTTATCAAAATAGCTTATTGCGATTCTTTTTAAATCTCAGTCTGCCTAAAAAATAAGTAATGACAACTCGCCCAGCCACAACATCTCTCAAAAGGTTTTTGTTTTTGTTCTCAGTGTAGGTTATAAATAATAGACCCCAGAAAGAGTATAAAACAAAATCTTTATTTATTTAATTACTTGTTTCCCATTTAGTTTAGTTTATTATATTTGACTTTTCCTTCCTTCCTTTTGTCGTTTTAGTCGTAAACCCAATCTGACCTAAATACAGTATGATCACTGGTCTCATACACATTCATACATACACTCACACAGGCACAAACACACACACACACACACACACACACACACACACACACACACACACACTAGACTAAAATGGGTGCAATTATTATGCTGATACTCTATGTAAACAATTTCACAGATACAGCTGGTGTGAGGAACTTGATCAAAAATCTACAGCAGCAGAATGGCTCTGCTAAGACCTGCCAAAGCACGCACAGTGTGGGGTAAAAAAAGTTGCCGGGCTAATGCATAGAAGTAATGATGGAATAAAAAATTGGAAACTGGAACATCAAATTATCCGTCACTGGCGCGTATAGAGTTTATGTAACAAACAAAGACAGACCTAGAAGGATGAGGGCCGTGTCTGAATTACCTTCCCTGGGAGTCATTTTCACAGGCACTTTTTTAAATTTTCTGCCGAGAGACAACGTTAGATCAACGTTTCCCCACTGCTGCTGGAAGACACGGCTTGACATGGCCTTCCGATGAACCTGGTGGTATGGAGACAGGTAAACCGTAGTGTCCGTACAACGAGACCTATAACCACCGGACCCTATACCCAACAGCTGCCTTCACTGAGAGTAAATCATGGCAAGCATCTAAGTCACAGCTGAGGAAAGAAGTCAAATCCCATCTATGTGTGAATGACTTGTTCATTACTGTGTTGTTTTTTCCATTTTGTTTTATGTAGGAAAATTAAAACTACTAAGTCAGCGCTTTACTGTTTTGATTCCAGTGTAATTTATTAAATAGAAGCACTTGATCACTGCAGGTGTGTCAGAAAAGTTGCAGGTGTCTTGGGAAAGGTTATACCGCTTTCATTATTTTTTTAAAAATATGAATACAAAATCACAATAAACTTTAGCTTCACAACTAAATCAGTATTAAGGAGTTACATTTTTCATTTTTACCTTTTTTTTTCTATAAGACTTTACCATTCCAACTGTGGAAACTAACTCAGCAACCAAACCCCCTCACACCTCAGACACGCACCTGTCCCATTCTCCTGCTTCAGGAGCATTGTTTTACTGAATGCTGCATTATGCGGTATTGATTTATTTAATATGTTCAACTAACACTACTGAATTTACATAATCAAAATTATTTCTGGCATTTTAGTATCAAGTAGCAAGTTTAGTAAACCACTTCGAGAAAAATGTTCCAAAATTTTGGGAGATTTTCAATGGCTTAAATTCCAACCTTTCGCTTCCACCTCGCACTTTTACCTACCCTGATCACATTCTATATTTTAAAACTCAGACAATCTGTTATGTAAAAGATCACACAAATGTTACATAATGCTTCAAATAAGACAACCAGTCAAAACAGATGGTACCCTCTGGTCTCCTTCATATTCGAACTGTGTTATCAAATTATGTATTAAACCCATAATAAAACGTGGGTGGTTATTTTCCCCTGCAATATAATAAGATCATCAGGCGTCATCATCACATAGTAGCAAACAAGCGAGTGTCTGACGTCACTGACCTCTCACCCTCATTGAATAAAGGGGAGGGAGGGAGGAGACCGCGGGGGCTAGAGATACCCGGCTGTAACAACATACAGCCATACTTAGATGTTGCTACAGCTGCCTGGGCCCAAAATATTATGGGCTTACAGTTAACATTATATTTTAGCGGAAGACCCGACATGAATGGCGATTTGTGTTGTGTATAATTCGTTTCGGACTCCTTAACTTAACAAATGCAAACGGTCGACGAGTCACTTTTCGATTTGTGCTTAGCTGATAATAACTCGCTTTGCTACCTAGGTAATGATCAGGTGATTGTGTGGGCGTCGAGAAAAAGTAAAGATACTCGTTTTAGTTTTGTTAACATACTGAGCAAAGGTACCGTTTCTGTTGCTAGGTAGTTTGTTAGTAAGGCGCCTAAGTGGTTTTATATCCCTACGAGGTCCGTAAGGAAAAGGAGTGGGTTGGCTGCTAACTGCTAGCACCAGCTATCATGGCAGAGCCTGGAGCTCTTGTATAACACAAAGGACTACGAAGGCTGTGCCTTTGTCTTTCATACGGTCACTTTGTTTAGACCAGTATTAAATAATGACACGCCGGCGAAGCTGTTAAGCTACTTCTTTACCGGGTGTAATGATACGTATAAGGTATTTTAGTTAATGTATTGCCATTTGAGCCCGTCTATGTTTAGCTAGCGATAGGAATAGACCAGACGCTGTAAATTTGGCCGTGCGTGTACGGTCTTTGTCTGTACTAAATAATATAGCCAGCTGTCGACTCGTTAGGATAACTTACGTTATATGTAGTCAAATAGGTTAACGTTATTAACTCATCTTAGTTCGGGTATGACGAAAACGCAAGAAAATACACTTTCGACATTTTATTTTCATAGGTATTTCAACACAAGAATACTAGCTTAATTGTTTTGGTTTTTTAAATATAAGCACAGAACAGTTTCTTGAATTCTTCTGTTGTTTTGGGAGAAAAACGCTTTCTTTGCATGACCTACCGCTGCTAAATATCATGATTAAGTTTTATTAAGTGTGTATTTATATGAATTGTATTGCTTCAGCTTTAAGTCTTAAGCCACTACTTCGGGTGGATACGGTATTAATCTCCGGCAATTCAGGTAGCTGCCCAACAGTTATTCCATCTGTTGCTATTATGGCCTTCATTTTGGACTCAAGTAGGGTGTTGGTGATATTTCTGCATTTGGTCCTCACCTTCAGTAGTGTTGGTAAGTATTGAAAACACGTTTATTTCTATAGCGTTTATTGGTGTTTTTCCAGTGGAGTCAATTGCGTTTTAGATGCTGTTACGCTTATGACGAATCGTACTGTCTTATTACATAATTCCGTTCAGTAACCTGGTTTCTCTTTATTGTAGCTGTTGCAAATAATGTTAATTAAATTGTAATTGGAACATAAGAACTGAGTGGTTTCCACTGTAATTATAATGTCGAAGACTCCCTTTGGAACAGTAGGTATTCATTCAGTATGTCTTAAAATACAACAGATATGCACGGGAAACGTTAATTGTTGCCAGGGTGAAGTATGCATTTATTTTAATTTTAATTTTAATGTGGTGTTTTGAAGCTACACGCGTTCAGTAATAATGAACACATGGCTTGGTGGTACACAGGAGAGCTAGGTACAGTCGGTTGAGTACTTATAAAACTTGTGTTTAATGTCTGTCGGTAAGTCTCATGACAGTTTTTATTATTTTCATATTTTCATTTGATATAGATACACCATAGGCCTTTACTCATTTGGGACCTCTTAAATTGTGATTGTACCTTGTAAATTTGACCCACAATGTATCCAGTTCATTATTCAAAGAATTTCAGCAATTTTGCCTAGCTTTGGGTTAAAGGTCAATTTTAGAAAAATGTTATTGGGTATTTGTGTAGTTGTACCAGTCTATGACTAGTCTTTGTTCAAAATGTGTTGCAACACTGGAATGCCCTGGGACAGTGGTAATCTACTTTCGAGAGAACCATTTCTACGTTTCTTTTATTCTCTGAACGGCGCAAAGCCTGTATGGGCAAGTCCAATACTATTTTCTGCTTGTTCCTTTTTCGGCCAGAACTGTAGGCAGCAATGTGTGCCTATTGTGCCCCTAACCAGTTTCACACCATGCATAATTCAAACTTGGCTGCAGCCAACTACCATTGAGAGGAGGCAGTCACAGCTGGGGTTAGCGCGCACACACACACACACACACACACACACACACTCACACTCAAATCTGATAAGTTAACAGCGCTTCTCACTGACTTGCAATATCAGGGGCAAAAAAAAAGCACATTAGGCCCATAACTGCTAAAACTGTTTGAAACGTGGTTCTCAGGGCTTTAAAAGGTATAGCTAGACTGCTTAGCGGCAAGGCTATGTTACACCTGGCACATATGCTCAAAACTGGATCCCTTTCTATTTGGTCGGATGTCATTGTGTGTTGGTCTATGTACATTTTACTCCTCGATGCCGCTTTCATTGACCGTTTGACTTAAGCTGTGAGAGAAGGGGGGAAAAAAGCAACAGGTCCTTTGAAACCTCACCATCGTGTAGAGTAAACTGGGTAGTTGTCTATGTTGCTATAAATCCCGGATCATGTACGTATAATGGCTTTTGTTCCTTGTATACAATGCAAGAGTAGAGTTTTCTTAGAGTAGAAAAGTATTATGTTGTATGCATTTAAACTACGGGGGGGAATGCAGTAGGTAACAACTCTGAGCGGTTGAGTACATCACCACCATATTATGGTTCTCAACAGTATTGCCATATTTAACACACTGGTCTTTGTACAATTATGCAATGTGTTTTTCGCCACCAATTTTTAATCCTTAGTAAGCATGAATATGTTCATATTGTTCCGTTGTAACTTAACGTTTTCTATACAAAGACTATTCACTTGCAATTCAGCAACTCGCACTTAACATGCACATTTTTACTTGACTCATTCCTTGCAATTGCGTCACGGGTCAAAATATCTAGGAAAGGGGCAACTATCAGATCGATTCTCAACCTCTTTCTTTCCAGACGGCGTCCTAGATAATGTGGCCTGTGTTATTTTTAGTTTTGTTTATCTACTAACTGTACCGTGTGCCTCCTTTCCATAGGCACAGGTGTTGCCTCAAGTCTGCTGAGTGTTTCCTGTTAGAAAAACTAGTCCACGTGTTTTGCGGATTCAGCGTATTAAATCTTAAACTCTGAGCCTTTTGGTTGAATTTATGCAGGTGCTTAGTTTCTAAATTTTTGCTTCCTTTTTCTCAGGAAACGTGGGGTGTGCCCAGCACAACGAAAATGTATACGTTTCAGGGTTTTCAAACGGTGAGTGAGTTACGTTTTATTCATATCCCCCCCCCCCCCCGTGTGAAATCGTATCATCGCAAGACATTTACGTTCTGCAGCATTTCTGCGGTAGCATTCGCCGCAGGTTGCAAAAACACACCTGGCTCCGCTACCAACTTCCCCTTTCATACAGCTGGAGTATTACTGAGGCAATTCATGTGTGGTGCCTAGGGGCTGCCGCAGCATTGCTGGGATTTTAACCAGTAAACCTTGTGCGGCTATGTTGCTCTGTACGCCATGGTGACTGTGTGCGTGTGTCTGCAGGCTGCGGCGACGTGGTCGAACCTATCAGGGCGTCAAGCGGGGTTATCACCAGCCCCGGCTGGCCTTTTGAGTACCCCTCCAGAATCAACTGCAGCTGGAATATCAGGGCTAACCCCGGAGAAATCATCACCATTAGGTAGGCTCTTCCGGTTGGCTTTCGCAAAACCACAGGCCCCATTTTACATGGGTTAAGCCGTACCCATATTTTTGAGGGTTCCGCCCATGTAATTTATCATACGGTGGGATTGTTTGTCCCATGCACTGAGGGCAGAGGCTGTGCGTTGCTGGAACTAGCCATGTCTGTTTCTCGCTTTATTCGAACGTAGTGTCCATGGTTACCAGAACAGAAATAGTCTCCCTTAGTTTCACAGGATGTGACTTTGTGATGAACTACAATTGAAAACAATTTAACAGCCAGGGAGATGGATAAACAACTTATAAAACGTTTACCGACAATACTTCTGTTTCCTTATTTAAAAAAAAAAAAAAAACTTCCATTCCTTTTAACAGTGTGATGTTTTCCCTGTTAAGATGTTATGTGATTGCAAGCCTCTAGAAGAGGAGTTTATTTAAAATGAAGCGTGGTTTTTTGTATGTGTGTGTGGCTCCTTTGGTTTAATTGCTGTCCTGGCTTCAGCTTTCAGGATTTCGAGATCCAGAGCTCCCGCCGCTGCGGGTCAGACTGGGTCTCCATCGGCACCTACAAGAACCTGGATGGCTACCGGGCCTGCGGGACCTCCATCCCGGCCCCGTACATCTCCTCCCAGGATCACGTGTGGATCAAATTTCACTCCGATGACAGCCTGACTGGGAAGGGCTTCAGGCTGTCTTACATAACAGGTAGACCCACCGCTATTTATATCTCCCGGGGCCCGCCGCTGTCCACACAAGCATGCCACATGGGTGCCTAGTGGCGTAATAGCGGGGGAATGAGCGTTCATTTTCACTTTAAATGCCCATTGCTCATTTATTCTTTAGCATGTATTCAAACACGAAAATGTGTTCATCAAGACAAATTGTGCTTAAAAAAAATGCATGTAATACATCATGTGCACGGAGGGTTTATTTTAGTTATAGGCCACTGTGTTTGCATCTGCTATGAAAGATTACAGAAATAAGCGTGTTTGCTGATTCCGAATCACCAGTACTTGTGTATTTTTTTTAATGATCAAATTTGCACTGCTGCGACAGCAGCTTTCTCCCAAAATACGCCAATGATTATTTTTTAAATTGATTTTTCTACATTTTGAAACTAATATCTGAACCAACAATTTCTCAAACAAATACGCAAAACAATATTTTTGAATTGCTTTTTCTACATTTTTAAAGCTAATATCAGAACCCAGTTTCTCAAATACGCATTGAAATCATTTTAATTTACCCCGTCACACAACAAAAAGAGGAACTGGAGTCTGGCAGTTGGAAAAGTCCTCTTTACATTTTTAGAACTGGTTTTCTTTGAGGTTGAACTAGGAGGGAAAGCTTTTCATTATGTTTGAGGTTGAGGAGAAAATGACAGACTGGAAATTACTAAACCGTCCGTTCAAGTACTTCCTTGGATGGAAACCACGCCAAATCTTTTATCAGCTTGGCAGTTTATGGGCTAATTTTAGATAATTGGCTCTACTGATTTTCTTAAAATGCGCAGCTCTGTAATGCAATTGTGAAGAACAAACAAGCGGGCATTTCTGCAGTCCTTTTCTCCACACAAAGGATAAAATTATTTTGCTCTGCTTGGTGCACATAAGCATAAATTAATTGCTTTAAAATCTCAACTGTAGCGTTAATTGCTCTAAAAACTTGCCCACTTGCTAACGCTTGTGGGTATTCACGCTTGTTAAAGTTCAGATTTTAATGACTGCAAGCTAGCAAAATCTTTCAACGTGTTACATAAACATTTCAATCAAACGCAGTTAAACTACCGTAGCATAGCATGCTTTCAGATTAATTCAGTATTTTTTTTGTGGACATAAGATGACGGCCCGAGTGGATTTTCATGCGAGCTAGAGGTCTGAATAGTGAAAGAAAACAATGGTAACCTTTTATAATTATGAATTAAAATGTAGTTTTTTTGAAAATTGTCAGGAATACACTATCAATGTACATTAAGGGGGCCTTAAATTTAAGCCCTCAACCAGGCTGGTGGAATAACACTAGTACAAAGTAGGCAAATGCACAAATTTTGAATGCTAGTGGAGAAAAGGGTTCATTATTGCACTATGAACTAAAGGTATGTTTAACATTTTCTTTGATTAAACGTATTGTGTAAAATAAGTATTGGTAAACTTGCCGAGAGGAGCACGTTTTCTTCGATGCAGCATTTTTTGATTAATTCTGGAAATCTATTCAGCGCGTTCAAATTGGATGGATTGAACTAAGCGGTGGACGCTCTGCTCTCCGTTCCAGGCCGGTCGGAGGAGATCAGCTGCGACTCGGAGCAATTCCACTGCTCCAACGGGAAGTGCGTCCCGGAGGCCTGGAAGTGCAACACCATGGACGAGTGCGGAGACAACTCTGACGAAGAGCTGTGCCTACAGCCCGACCCCTCGGCCGCCTTCTCCTTCCAGCCCTGCGCCTTCAACCAGTTCCCCTGCCTGTCCCGCTACACCCGGGTCTACACCTGCCTGCCCGAGTCGCTCAAGTGCGACGGCAGCATCGACTGCCAGGACCTGGGGGACGAGATAGACTGTGACACGCCAGCCTGCGGCGACTGGCTACGCAACTTCTACGGCACCTTCAGCTCGCCCAACTACCCGGACTTCTACCCCCCGGGGAGCAACTGCACCTGGCTGATCGACACGGGCGACCACCGCAAGGTGGTCCTGCGCTTCATGGACTTCAAGCTGGACGGAACCGGCTACGGCGACTACGTGAAGGTGTACGATGGGCTGGAGGAGAACCCCCGGCGTCTGCTGCGGGTGCTGACCGCCTTCGACTCGCGGGCCCCCGTGGCGGTGGTGTCCTCGGCGGGCCAGCTGCGCGTCCACTTCTACGCCGACAAGGTCAACGCCGCCCGCGGCTTCAACGTCACCTACCAGGTGGACGGCTTCTGCCTGCCCTGGGAGGTGCCCTGCGGGGGCAGTTGGGGCTGCTTTACCGAGGCGCAGCGCTGCGACGGCTACTGGCACTGCCCCAACGGGCGCGACGAAGCCAACTGCAGCGCCTGCCAGGAGGACGAGTTCCCCTGCTCGCGCAACGGCGCCTGCTACCCGCGCTCGGACCGCTGCAACTATCAGAACCGCTGCCCCAACGGCTCCGACGAGAAGAACTGCTTCTTCTGCCAGCCGGGCAACTTCCACTGCAAGAACCACCGCTGCGTGTTCGAGAGCTGGGTGTGCGACGCCCAGGACGACTGCGGCGACGGCAGCGACGAGGAGAGCTGCCCCGTCATCGTGCCCACCCGGGTCATCACGGCCGCCGTCATCGGGAGCCTGATCTGTGGCCTGCTGCTGGTCATCGCCCTGGGCTGCACCTGCAAGCTCTACTCCCTCCGGATGTTCGAGCGCCGGTACGCCTCCGTCTTGCATTTCTCTGTCCCGAGTCTCCACGTCCGCAGTGGGTCTAAACGCATTAACCTGACATTTTTTACTTGCTCCTCAGGTCTTTTGAAACGCAGCTGTCCAGAGTGGAGGCTGAGCTCCTGAGGAGGGAGGCCCCACCATCGTACGGCCAGCTGATAGCCCAGGGTCTCATCCCTCCAGTGGAGGACTTCCCAGTGTGCTCAGGCAACCAGGTGATGTGCTCTGTTAGAATGAATGGTCAGCGTCCGTTTCCTTTCGGTTGTTTTAAGGTGTTGGGTTTGCTTTTATTAAAAAGCCGTCGTCTTGTTCTTAGGTGTCGGTATTGGAAAATCTCAGGCTAGCAGTACGTTCCCAGCTCGGATTTACCTCAATCAGGCTTCCCACGTCTGGGAGACACAGCAACATCTGGAGACGGCTGTTCAACTTCACACGCTCGCGCCGCTCTGGGTCACTGGCGCTGGTATCGGCCGACGCGGAAGAGGGCCCCGGGGCCGGTGGTACGGGTCGGGAGCCCGAGCGGACGGGCCCTCATCGGAGCCTCCTGCCCCTCGACTCTGACGACACGGACACCGAGAGCGACCGGCGAGACATCCCCGGGGCCGTAGGCGGCCCTGTGTCCGCCCTGCCCCACAAGACCCCGCCAGCGTCGGCCGTGGAGGCTGTGGTGTCTGTGTCGGCAAGCTCCGGCGAGCCCCAGAGGGCCGAGAGGCCAGTGGAGGGCCCCAGAGAGCGGGGGGTCAACGAGCCCCAGTGCGGCGTCGCTAGCACCCCGGGGAGAGGTCAACTGACAAGCGCGCTGAGCCGGGTCACCCGCGGCTTGCGCTGGGTCCGCTTCTCCCTGGGCCGGTCTGGAGGTGGCGCGGGCGGCAGCCAGAACCACAGCCCCCTGCGGCACCTGGAGCCAGCGGGCGGCGGCGGCGGCGGCGGCAGCAGGGAGGAGGAGGACGACGTAGAGCTGCTCATCCCCGTCTCCGACGCGACTCCCGACAGTGACTCGAGCGACTGCTCCAGGCCCCTGCTGGAGCCCAGTCCAGAACGGGCCCGCGGCCTCACGCCACGAGCCCGGCTGCCCACCCGCGACGGGCCCTGCGAACACTGTGGCATGGTCCATACCGCGCGGATTCCGGACGCCTGTCTGGAGTCCACCACCAAAACTGAGACCAGCGATGACGAGGCACTGCTGCTTTGTTAGGGGTCAGTATTACAGAAAGGCTACCACTTGTGTCCCTGTCAGTGCTTACTGTTTCTTTTCAGGCGGAGTGGATCGTTGGGTCTTCATGCGCAGTGTTAAAACCCGTCCCAGTACTCTGTTGTACACGCGTGGTACCCATTACAGAATGGTACGAGTATCACACCAAGGTAACTGGCCACTCTTTGAAAGGTTTGCTTCTAATCGTACTTGTTCTATGTAAGTTGTGGTCATCTTAAAGCAGATGCCATTAAGCTACAGAACCAGCGAGTGATTTCAAATTGGATTAGCACTGGGTCTATTAAATGATGCAAAACTTTATTTCTTTGTGGATAATAAAAAGCTATAAAATGCCATTGTTATTGCTCTCCCCCAAAATGTTGCACAAATAACTACAGGCTTTCTGTGCAATGGTGGTACGGTCATTTAGAGGAAGGCTGTTCCTCGTCTCCAAGAATGGTACTAAGCCCCTCCCCCCAAGCTTTATTTATAAAGGAATAAGAATCGGAGTTAGTACTTTGCAACGTGTAACATCCACCGATGTTCGCTGTATTTATCGTTTTGTTACGGTTTTGGTAACGTTACTGTTTTGGTACTGAATATTTGTGAGTATTTATTAATTTTAATTTTGGTAGCTGTTATTTGAAAGCATGTGAAAGTGTCTTGTGTGTTAATTTGTTTGTTTTTTGTTTAAGTGATATATTAAATATATATGCGTAACTGTTTACTGCACTAAAAAAAATAAAAGCATACATTCTGCTATTTTGTTAGTTTTTTTTCTTTGCAGGTTTGGTTTTTTTATGCCAGGAGCATGTGTGATTTATTTATTCATGGGTAGAGAACCATCCTTCATTGTGCTTTTCCTTTAGTAGGTTAAACAGTTCTTATTCACTGTCACAGCCCAAAGAAGGGTAAACCAGAATCCATCTGCAGCAGGAACACTGCGGTCACTCTGACTTCTGTGTCCACTTAGGGCGGGGGACACGAGGCTCTTCTGCCCTCATGTGGCCGAGAATTAAACGCACTGATTTCACCATGTACGACGGTAACACCTTGCACCTTAATTCAGATACTGGCTGCAATATAGCACAACATAGGCTTCGTGTTGGTGTTGCTTTCGCGTTAAAGGATTTCCAGATGCCCAGGTGAGCCTCACGCGAAGGGATTTCAGTGGTAACCTATCGCGGCTCATCTGCGGAGCAATCCATCCAGTGACATGCGGTAATCCGATTAAAAGATTATTAATTCTCCCACTGAATGTCAGACCCGCCGCAGGTAGCCCCGATCGCTCGGCAGACTCCAGGCACACGCTAACCTGCGCTTTCACCTGGTTTTAAATCTTAGTCTACGCCAAACAAGTAGCGCTCGCTCGCAATTATTAAGTATAAGGATAGGCAAACCTTTCATGACAAATGTAAATTTACCTGCAAGGGGTGGAGAAATGACAAGAACTACGGGAAATGAGGGTTGCGCTGCGGCATAAAGTTATGCAAGAACTTCTAAATGAGTATTAATGTGATTAAGCACATGCAACTAGGTTTGATTCTGTTGCAGGCAGAGGTACAAGCGTTGGCAAAACCGCAGATACGGATAACGGGTGAACGGTGACCGTGTGAGCCGGGAATTAGCAGATATATGCAACAGCCATATTTTGAAAGGGTTAACTTATAAAACACCACACGTGACTGACGACAGCTAAAATACCTAGACACAAACACAACTGAACCTATATACATTAGTCAATCTGCTTCCCACCGACTGATTATTTTAAGTGAAGCTCTGGGTTTTATCCAGAGCCTTTACACACCTGAACCTAGTGTTTAATTATTCACAAACGACAATTCCTGTGAAACAAGTGTCTTAGGATGACCATTACAGAATTACCCGATTATTACGCCATCAGCCGCATACCAACGCAACGTTGAGCCATTGGTCGAGGTCCTGACAAAGGATTTGGGGCCTATGACAAGAACCGAAGACAAGTTATCCGGAGTGGAGAGGCGTAACGAGGGGGGCCCAATGGCTGGCGAAATCACATGCCACTCTCCCAAACGACCGCACGTGGGCTTTCGGTCACCTCACGTCACTCGCCAGCACAGCATTGCCGGAAACCGACGTGTCAAAGGACTTACAACAGTAAGTAACAACGGTCTGGATGGCGACAAGGCATCCGATGACGGTTATAAGGGTTTAGTGAGCCTGTGACCAGAGGCGATATGATGATTAAACAGGCACTCGGATATAAATTGCACCCATGGTTAAGTTTTCAGTTTTTTAATTATTGGGTAATTTAGATGTCTCTGCTGTTGTCGGCCACAAACTCAACTTAAATTGTTAGCTCTTCAGCTTTTTTTTAAGAAAAGATACTTTTACAAAAGATTGCGATAATCTAACTGGACTTTTTAGCCTAATGAGTGAACTTATTTCCAAATTTTCATTTGATTATTATTAGACAGTGTAAATGAAAGTTCTTTTCTATTCTTTGTTTCCACATTTCCATTTTCAAAGAATTTGGCTTATTATAGCCCTTGAATAAATGGTAATACAAAAATCTCTGCAAACAGGATTCAATTAGGAAAACTATTAAAATTTTATGAACAATAAGAAATAGCGCAGACATTTTGGAGATTAATCATAACAGCTTCTCAGTTAGACAGTAAAATACTAGAATTTGGGTTGAAGCCGACCTTCAGTATACAAATGCAATGTAAAGACAATATAAATAACGATGTTTAATTTTTTTGTACTTAAAAGCTGCTTCGTGCGTTTATTTTCCTGCTCATTTTCCCATCACCAGCAGGGGCAGCGTGCACGCGGTGACTCAAACTGAGCTCAACAGACTGCAAATGATCGAACGTACCGGATGCTCGTGGCGAGCCGCCAACCCCCAAATAAAAAAGGCTATTGGATCGTCTTAATTCTGAAAGGTGTCCGCATTGCCGCGACTGACCCAGATTAAACGTGACCCTTCGAGTTCCGCAGGTTCCGGTTGTCATGGGGATACGCGTCAGTGGCTTCACCCTGTGAAGACGGGCTCTGGTCTCACAGCCTGCTTCTGTTTAACAAGCTCAGAAACCATCCCTACCGCGCTGACGGTCACAGACGACCAGGAGGGGGCGGAGGGTGCAGTGTTACAGATACCCCTCGGCTCAACTGCGCCGAAATCCCGGCGGGACGCCTCTCTTTCCCAGGCTTCTGTGTGCGGCCTATATTTAGGCGATGATGCAAGAACCTGGCTGGTATGGTTTATATTTAGAACGCAGCATCAAATATTGAATTGATTTTGTTCACTGAACTGACTGGATTTTTGAGTACAGCTGCCGTCTCCTACAACTTGATAATATCACATGCGAACAAAACGGTGCGTTTCTGATGAAACGACGACGGCGTTTCCGTTTTCCGATACTTTGGCACGTGAGCCAAGTGACCTCTCTCTGCACCCATTTCCCCCAGAAGCACCCAAGGTTCTCAGTCTACCGGGGCTGAAATACGCAGTCGACACACAGGCCGGGCGACCTGACCCGTCTTTGCCAGTTCTCCCCAGCACAGAACATTTCCTCAAGCTGTACTTTCAGACTGGAGCACTAAAAAGGGTTTAAGGACAAGCAACCCAAAAAGGGTAACGACTTATTGTCACAGTCGCTTCTTCTATCTCTTAATTAGGGACACAAAATCACGTCATAAAAACAGCTTGACTTAAGAGCCTTCCAGAAACTTCCACGGGGACGGAGGATGAAGTAATGTTCTCTGCTAGAATAGGTGGTCCATTGATCGTGTTTGTGAGGCACATAAGGTAATATTCAAAGAAAACAGGAAATATAAAAGATTAAATGAAAGTCAAATTAAAATAACTGATATCAAAAATACTTTCATTAAACCATTATTTATATGCACCGTTATTTTTTATACATTAACTGATATTTTCCAAAGCATGTGAACTTCACTGTAATGCAGTTTAAAATATTCCCCACTAGATGGCAGAACATAAACACCCACTAGCAGTTTGCGAAGCACCACGGAAGATCTGCACAAACCAAACTGACTGGAATTATCAGCGCTGAGGGGTTTAAGATGGTTCTACGGAAGAAAGCGGAACGCACTATCGAAATATATTTAAAATCGCCAACAATTATGCGGTTGTAAAACAGCCGTTATCAATAAATATCCCATTCGTCCGATTCATTTTATACAAGATCTCAAATGCCCATAATGAAGGTGTATGTAGAGGCGTTTAATACTGTGAAGGATACGTTAAAAACTAATATTATACCAGGGACTACTAATAACAGAATCACTGACTCATCCAGTTACTCACTCACTCACTCACTCAAGCGCAACAAACCCAGAAATAGTCAGTGTCAGCAATTGGAAAAGGTGAAATAAAAACCGACGACCGGCTGTGTGGACCGCTGTGTAAATGCGTTAGCAATGATACGATGTCAAATCACGTTGGTAGATGTACCGCATACAGTGACAACCCGCGAATGCCGAGGCAGAAGTAATGCTGTGTCCGGAGGGTCTCCAGGACGTTGCGTCGGTCTTCCCCGGGGCTTCAGAGCGCGACTGTATATTCCAGTTAATTCTAAAGGTGTTCAACAAGCATTGTGAAATAACGATTGCAGCAATGTTTAGCGTTCAAAACAGCAGACCGAGCACTGCATGCTGTTTAACATTAATCAGTCAAGCATAGCGTGATCGCAAAATGTTATATGCGGACCGGACATGAAGAATCAATAAAGATATGTAGAGCCAACTGTCCCAACGTGACCGCGAGGAAACCAACCAAACCAGACACTGGAAACGCTCTAAATCAGGTTAAAATAGAAAACGGTTTCTTTTTAAGGTGATTAGCGCTCAGAAATTACGATTTTCACTTCTTATCCCCAAATTAATTTGCACATACCCAGAAATAGAAAAATCTAATTTCCTCCGTTGAACACAATATTATAGAGACTCCTCCGCGGCAGGCAAATCTGCGTGTATAATTAAAGGGCTACCGTTGCCATTTTGGAAATTTGGAAATTTATGCTTCCTTCAGTTAATTTCTTTCCCTTCCATTTCACGAATTGGAACAAAATATTTTCAAATTAAACAGAGGGAAGACTGAAAAATAGATGCCCCATCAGGCCCGACTTCATATAAACCATTTTTTTGAAACAAGCAGAAGGCGAAATCATTCTAAATTTTGCCCAAAACGTCTCTGCGGTAGTTCTTGTAAATTATGTACCAGAGAGTTTATTAATACAGGCAAGGCACTTAACCTGAAAGCAGTATTGCTTGTCTTACAGAAGCCGATTACAGGAGAAACTCCTGAGCAGATACAAGTTCGACCCATACGCCATCACTCTTCGAGCAGGTACTGCATTTTCCCAAATAGCTAACCGTGATAAAAAGCAGAGAAACCTACAAATCCAGTTCACAAAAAATACAATGCATCAATAAAACAATCACGCACACAGTTGAGTAATTGAGCAGAATCAGACGCCTAGTAGATCAACTGTATAAAAGTGACTATGATAAGTGTAGATTTGAAATTTACGTTCTCCTTTACATGAAATTACAATATAATTGCTCACCAATAATGCATTCAAATTAAAAATGACTTAATACATTATACAATCGATGAAGATTGCTAGACAGCACTTTGGGAAAATGGGTATACATGCACTTACAACCAATTCGATAACGAGGGATTTAAAAGACCATAATAGCGTTACGAGCCCAAAACCTGACTGTGCACAGAACTATGGATTAGGTTTACGTAACAAGCGCCGGTTGCCTCCCTGCACGAATCTGGACTAGGTCCCCGAAGGCAAACAGGAAACTGCGAAACTGCTGATGCGTCCTCGGCAAAGGACAATGAACTCCAGTGAATTCACAGCAAATCACGCCAACAGCAATCCGAGCTCCGGTGTACACAGGGCTACGAACGGTGACACTGGAGTGTTTTTTGGACCCGATCCGTGCAGGGGAACTCATTTGCCCGTTTGCATTTTGTGCAGTAAAGTTCTATATGGCCATAAAATGTACCCAAATGCTCGACATTAATTTGTAGAAGGTATTCAGGAGTTTTCGTAAAATTCCATTTTTAGTGAAAGTTAAATACAAATAATCTTCTTTGCCGGAACATCGCTGACGCACCACGCGCGGTCACCCAGTCACCCTCTTTACGGTTTGATGCGTTCAGTGAAATACTATTGGGCCCCGGAGCCCCTTCAGAATTAATGCAAATTATTAAAGGCTTATACGGGTCAGCAGCAGAATATGAATCACAGCCAACCCAAGCATGCCTGCACGCCAGTCTCAGAGCAAAGCAAGTTTAGTCGAACACTGAGGAAAAGCGACCTGACGACACTTTGATGCCAACACTGTAGGAATGATGTGGGCAGGAATTTCACCGCCACGTTTTTCCAGCTAAACCATTGCATATAACTAAACTTTGTCGTCTTTTAACGTGTTGTTAGAGTGTTCTAAAATACACAGGGTTTAGGCGTGCTTGTTATTAACCGTACATTATTACTTTTTTTTTTTAAAGAAATGCATAGATCAAGAGTGCCATTTTCTCCTTTTTAGCCTGGCCATATTTTCAGGACAATTTTGATAGGCAAGGTGAGAAACAGAAACACGTGCATTATCCTTGCAAATAGGCTGTCCTGCATTACTGGACAAAGTCCTGCTTACATTTGGCCTAATGCAGCTCAACAAAGGCTTTCTTGCGAAGTGGTAGGGATCAGTGAACAGGAGCATGTCTGTCCTGGCTGTCCCAGGACAACCGCCTCCTGCAGCTTGTTGCATCAAATGGTGGCCACTAACACACACACACTAGCCTGGGACTCTAGTAAACACCACAAATAAAGTTCGAGCGATTCAATTACGGAGGAAGTTCCCATGGTTAGTTCAATTAGGACAAAAATTAGTAACCCACATAGAGAAGAAAAAACAAAACAAAAAACATCAACATTATTATTTTCATTTCAAGATCTTGAAAGACACGAGTTAGCACGTGAAACCAATTTGGCCAAAATGGTAGATGAGGTAAGATCGCCATGCGCAACGGAAACCGCATTTTGTTTCAGATATAAAACGCATAGTAAATCTAAGTGTTGTGTGAGGGTACGGTTGACAAGTGGAAGATGGGCAAACTTGAAAAAGACGAATATATCGCGCGTTATAAGTAACTTTAGCTTTTCAATGGGCCCCGGGAACTCCTAATTAAACACTTTCCTGTGAGGTTGTAGAGAGGCGTCATTCACATATTAAAATTGCATTATAATGCCATAATTATATGCTGAAAGAACTTGAGAAACCCATTTGGCTTCTGTATGGGGATACATCACAATCCAAACGCATCATTACCTTTCATTTCAGATCTTTTAAAAAATTTTAAGGTGACAAAGCATTCGGTATTGCTTCCCCAAACACGCCAATAGCGGTGGCAACTGAACTCCGGGCACCGTCACAAGGGACATTCAACACAATTTTCAGAAATCGACGCCATAAATGTAGTTGATACGTGTTCATGCGTCGCTTAAGGCGTTTTGGTGCCACACCAACACTCGTTTAACCATTCTCTTCAAGAAATTATATCCAAGCAGCTACGCTCAGTCAAGGCGTCGAAATTCTCTCTCCTTACCGTTTGCTCCTTTGTTCCCCTGGCATACGTGGAGTTTTCCTGAAAATATAAGAACCGGGGGTAAATCGAATTCCATATTTAAATTTTAAATTGTAGCCTAATTGGCGAATGCATTGAACAAAGGCATGTGGCGTCTATCTAGCAGTAGCTTTCTGTAGAACGAAACAGTCATTCATTTTCGACTCGTCGCGTTTGTGTGGTTTCTAAATTATTGAGTTAATTGCTACACCACTAAATCCTTCGAATTCGAAAGGAACTTGCAGTCGCATTTAAACGTGGAAGCGTCATTTCGGCGGAGACACTCGATAGGACGCCAAAAGTCGCGATTTGTTATTTCGATCCTCGAATATAAATAAAAATTCTGTATTATAAACGGCGAGGATTGATTTCCAATAGTTAAAGTCAATTCATATCAAACGATGGCCTTAATGTCATGTGATGTGATTTACCTGTTGGCCGGATCTTCCGAAAGGAAGCCTTTTCATGGGGTCTTCGGGTTTTCCTTTTGCCTCACTTCCTAACCATTTGACTTTGAGTGATGTCATTATTTGGACAGGAAATTGAGTCACCTCGTGTTTCAGGTATAAATTAGTTGCTAATTATAAGTAAACTAAAACCAGCTAATGAGAACATGACTTTCACACGCCCGATCAGATTGACGGGAGAATGCCAGAAGTGAACCGTTGTCAGAGATTTCACAAACAGCATTTGTACCTAAGAGTCAGCGGGAATCTCTGGTTACTCCTGTTGAAGGCTGGGGCGAGGGAGGGTCAGTGGTCACCCTATGCAGAGGTGTGTGTAGCTCCTCGGAGCACCGTCATCCAGGTGTTGGTCCATTTCACACCTCACACATTTTGGCAACAATTAGTTGATTCAAGTGCTTGGGTGACCAACAGCTGAGGGATAATGCCACATTCGACGCTTCGACCTTTTAGTTGTAACGTTATTCAGTGTTGATGTTACGTAATGTCAACATTACTTCCGTTTAGTTCGAATTTAATTCGAAAAATAACTGACAAATGTCGATACATTTCACAAGAAAAAAACACTTAACAAAGAACACGTCTTCTGGTTCTTGTGAGGCATGATTCCTATTCCAAAACATAAAATTTGCTGTTTATTACCAAGTTACATTAATCATATGAAAAATGTATATACAATTCAAATCATAATTTAAATATATAACTTAAAAAAATAAAGTAATCAAAACATATTTATAGGGGGCATAAGATTTTTAAGGAACAGAAATAATGTCTCACAAACTTAATTTATTAAAATATTTTAATACTTATTTGTGAAAAGGATTAATATTTACTAAACAAAACACATTTAATACACTTTATTATTTGTTGGTTGGTGTTGGCTTTCAAATAAACTAACAAAATATAGTAAATGAATTTTATTTCCTCAAAACAAGAAACAATTAAAAATTCATATTGTGTGGCAATTTCCCGTTTGCACATACCATGTGACTGATGTCTACCTTAACAAAAAGCGCTTGTAAAATTTAACTCCACTGCAAAAGAACATACCTGAGCTAGCCTTTGCGTTTGCCAGCCCTGGTATAATGAGTTCTGCTATACCAACTGATGGTATCCGTTTTTAAGTTTTATTACTTTTCTTTATAACAGTAGTAAAATAAAATATAATTGCAACCGTTGTCATTTTTCTAGTGGACTTCCATTCAATATAAAATTCTTTTTTCTTTATTTCTTTTTTTTGTTTTCAACCAGAAAGGTTTTGTGATACAGGGCGGTGGAATGTTTGGTCAAATGTCTGAATAGTTGGCCATGAAAACTCAGCATCTCATTCGCTGTAGAATTCAATTCAAGGTGAAAGAGAGAGAGAGAGAGAGAGAGAGAGAGAGAGAGAGAGAGAGAGAGATTGAGAGAGACGTCATTTCGTTTACATGCACTGTACAAGAAACTGCAAAATTTTCCCAAATATTTTCTCTATCAAAACATGCTGTAAGTGTGCCCAAGTCATGTTGCAAAAAGAAAAGAAAAACATTTCAACATGCTTGTTTAAACAAATCAAATTTCAAATAAATATAATTTATAACTGTAAAATAATCTACAGTCCTGAAAAATCTGGACATAATCTGGGGGATCTGATAATGGAAGCAATGATAATCTGACGGTCACCCTGGGAAGAGGGAGATAAAAGAAATAAGTGTACAATTTGCACATAATGTTTATCCTCATAAGGCTTGCACCTTTACAATGAAATAAATACTTAACATTTACCTTAATCTCTTCTTTGTCACATAAACTGTTTTTTTTTTCATCAATATAAGCTAGAAAGTTTTATTTTTCTTTTAAATTCCCTTGACGTGATGTCTGTAAAAAACCAGACGTGTGGATGGTCTATAGGGTGATGAACATGTCTTATCACGCAGTTGCATTCACTCCCCTTGAAAACCATGCACTAGTGAAATTTATCTTTAAAAATAATATAAATTGTTGAAAATGACTGATCTGTTTTTCATTTTTCTGCAAGTTGCAGCTTCAAGAAAATAATTGTTCTTCCTTTTTTTTTAAACAGTTAAATTTAAGTCCATGCAAAAAAACTATCTTTTTTTTTTTGCTTTTAAATTTCATACAATATATCAACAGAGAAAGAATTATGTCAGATCACAAAAGTTCATTTCTTAGTGAGCTCTGATGTTAATATTTTGGAACTGAATGGTAGCAACATCACAGGTATTGCCATTTGTTTAGGTATTTTTTTTTTTTAAACTTCTGAAATTGTCCCTCAAGCTCTGCTTTGATTCCAAGCACATATGCATATCTGAAGGTTCTGTGGGCAGACTCCAGTGGGATCCTTCAGTCACCTTAGGCTGCTGCTGTCGCTAGCTTTCAGAGGGACATGTTGGCATGGTGAAATCAAAGCATCGGGTAAGGAACATTGCCCCCCTCCCCCCACACTGGGTATAACAAGAACATTGATAACAAAAAAAAACAAAACAAAAAACATTTTTGTTTTCTTTTAAAAAGGGCTTCTGTAGAACTCATCAGTCAGTTCTCAGTAGATTTTTTTTTTTATCTCCATGGCTTCAAATTGGAGGAAAACCCAGTACCACTGAATTCCACACGCGCGTAAGTTCATTCTGGCAGCCGGGGCCTGGTTCTCGCTGGCAGGGGGCGCGTGCGGCATTCTCGCTGTAAACACGGGCCCACCTTTGCATCCCAAGGGAAGGGCTCAGAAGACACGACGTCGAGCATGCGGTGTAACCTGGCCGTGGCTCGCTGAGACCGTGGACTCCGGGGCTGGTTTGCTACTAAGAAGCTATCTGTCCTCGCACTGCTATGAGCGGGCAACGGGCGCAGTGGAACTGTCCAGCGACGACTGGGAAGCTCCTCTGGTCAAAGGTGTCAGGGTGGAGTCCACCATTGAGGAAGGTGGGAAGAGCTTGAACCAGCCAATCACCATGTTGGACAAGTCTAGGTCGTCTAACAGTATCTGAACGGCTCCCATGAAGGATTTATGGTCCATGCGTCCGTAGTCTCCCCACACAATAACCTGCCGACAGATAGCAAGTGCTTTTAATGTGGTAAACCACCCCATTTACATTCGTATGTCAACGCCATTCAGACTTAAGTTAAGTAACAATACGTTTTAAGCAGTTCATTTCATTAAACGAATGGACAGTGTTGCTAGTATACAGTGTTAAAATATGTAATAGGTTTAAAAAGCACTATTATTACAACGCTTATTATTATTTATGACATTGTAAATTTTTTATGCCTTTATTAAGTAAAACTTTTATTAACTAATTCCTTTTTATGCTAAAAAAAATGATATAATGCAATGAAGAGCTAGCACAATGTTACGGTCAATTTCAGTAACATACCTGTAACACTTTTCCTATGGTGAGATAAACTCGTTACGATCGCAAAGCAATGTTACGGTCAATTTCAGTAACATACCTGTAACACTTTTGCTGTGGTGAGATAAACTCGTTACTATCGCAAAGCGATGTTACGGTCAATTTCAGTAATATACCTGTAACACTTTTCCTATGGTGAGATAAACTCGTTACTATCGCAAAGCGATGTTACGGTCAATTTCAGTAACATACCTGAAACACTTTTCCTATGGTGAGATAAACTCGTTACGATCGCAAAGCGATGTTACGGTCAATTTCAGTAACATACCTGAAACACTTTTCCTATGGTGAGATAAACTCGTTACGATCGCAAAGCGATGTTACGGTCAATTTCAGTAACATACCTGTAACACTTTTCCTGTGATGAGATAAACTCGTTACTATCGCAAAGCGATGTTACGGTCAATTTCAGTAACATACCTGTAACACTTTTCCTATGGTGAGATAAACTCGTTACTATCGCAAAGCGATGTTACGGTCAATTTCAGTAACATACCTGAAAATGTTTTCCTATGGAGAGATAAACTCGTTACTGTCGCAAAGCGATGTTACGGTCATTTTCAGTAACATACCTGAAACACTTTTCCTATGGTGAGATAAACTCGTTACTATCGCAAAGCGATGTTATGGTCAATTTCAGTAACATACCTGAAACACTTTTCCTATGGTGAGATAAACTCGTTACTATCGCAAAGCGATGTTACGGTCAATTTCAGTAACATACCTGTAACACTTTTCCTGTGGGGGTTTCCTGAAATGACAGCTGCTGCTGGTAGAGGGGCTCCAGGGTTTTTCTTGCTACTTTTGTTTTCTTTTTGGCAACGCAGGTTCCATTGAGCAACAGATATACTTTAACGTAGGGTGCTGTGGAGGGGAAAAGCTGATTTATCCAATCTGTGCAGCTCACCAGCTGAGCTTTCGTTTTGATTCAGAAACGACACATGATAACATTTAACGGAAACACAGAAGCGCGATGCAAAGTTTTCACAACTCAATTAAACTAGTTTAACCACGACAAAAAGATCTTGAAAATGCATCCTTGAAATGCTTGAAATACAAAAGCAAACTTCATTGTGGCTAATAAAGCTGCTAATTAATCTGACCCAGATCAGTGGGTTTTCTTCAGTGTGGCCTTGAGATTACATCCCCTTATGGGACGTGGGGGCAGAGCTCACCTGGCAGTGCCTTAGAGCCTTGTTTTCCCACAAGGCCACGGGCTCGGATGACCTCCACCTCCAGTGCTTCGTTCTTCACCACTATTCCGATCTGGATGTCGCCTGAAAACAACAACAGTTTTGTTCTGATGGATTTCCACACAAGCCTTTCTCAGAACTTTGTGTTGACGTGTGTTTTGATGAGGGACTGTGACAATGACCTTGGCCCCAGGCCCTCGAACTCCAGCCCCATGTATTGATACAGCTGGGTGTACCTTTAAACAAAATGCTGAAGTAGGGTAATGCTCAGAGAGTGCTTACCCATAGGGGGTGTGGCCAGGGTCTGTCTCCCAACCAGCTGGGCAGGGCCTAATCCATCCAGGAAGTCACTAAACTGGCTGTCAGACGAGAGCCGCACATTGGGGAAAATTAGGCTGCAGGGTGGAAAACGACAGTTTAAACATTAACCAAACGCAATCACTTGTTGCCTTCAAACAGGCTTGGTCCAGCACTTAAGCAAGTGGATGTAACTCCATTGCGCAGACTCTGGGCATAGACGGTACGGGCCTGTCACGGTGCGTGGGGGATCAGGAGACCGTTGGGGGGTGCTTACTTTCCCTCTGAGCTGAAGCTGTTCATGCTGCCGTCCGTGGACTCCCGGCTGGCCTGCCGCGCCATTCGGCTCCTCATCTCCACCGCCAGCCCCGTCTCCGTGCTCCTCTGCACGTTGCTGTGGAGCTTCTTTCCTCCTCCTTCTGCGGAGACGCGAGATAGAGGGGAGGGAGGGGGAGAGAGGGGGAGAGAGACCATTAACATATAATATCTACTATTACATTTTTAAAAAATCCCCCATTCACATACCTGATATGGCTT
>JAOYSI010057379.1:0-14138 GCA_025775065.1 Hiodon alosoides
CCCCCCACATATTTCATTTTTTTTTAAAAACCCTTTTTCCCCCCCCCCACTTTAAAAATAAAAACATTTTTTTTTTTTTTATTTTTAAAAAAACCCCCGGGGGGGGGGGGGGCCGGGTGTAATCGAATAAACGATTTTTATTATTCTTGTTTTTTGTTTGTGTTTTGTTTGTTATTTTTACTTTCTACATCCAAAGTAACATCTCCCTTACAATTCTCCATATGGTGTAGGAGACATTTTAAACATTTTATACAATCGATTTTTACTAGCGCAAATGACTTTCTGACAATGTTGCGTACCTCAACCTGACAGTGTTGCAACACAGACGCATTCGAGATTCGAGTTTTGTGAATTGGTAACATTTATTGAGAAAATAAACACTGGTCAAATGGTAACCCCTAAAAAAATACAGCAATTAAAATTATCATTTTTATGTATCATTCAATTTGTTTGTTTTTGAATGTGCCATCACATCAGGAGATATATATATATATATATACACATCTCCTGATGTGATGGCATTCAAAAACATGCCGGTATAGCAAATACCTTTAAAAACCTACCTATTCTATGCTATCTGTTTGAGTCCTCCTCACGTTCATGGATCTCCTATCTTGAGTGCTTTTAATAAATTAAAGTTCCTCCGGGTAGCAGGTTCATGAAAAAAGTTTTCCAGTGAAAGATTCACAGTTGAAATATCCCCTCTAAAGTAGAACAGACATGGGACCGGAAACCGAAGTTAGTAAATTCTTCAAATACAAAAGATGCTGGAGCAGCGCGCGGATGAGATTATTTGACACGTTTGGCTCTGGCACATCCCAACTAGAGTTGAAGGATGGTGAAGATGAACTTGCCCCAAAACAGCAATACACAGCTCGTGACCTCATTGCACTCTCAGCCAATGAGTGTGGCACTTACGTTAAAATGTTAACTGAGATTCGAAAAACTCTCGAAAAAACTTTTTACTCAGTCGTGTTTGAGTAATTTCCGTGCGTTTAAGTGAGATCGGTAATATAGCTTTTCGTTTTCGTTGGATGTCGGTTAAGTTTAAGAAAAAACAATGAATAAAATCTGACATAGTCGTTTAAAAGATCGAGACCTAAAACTATAAATATCTGGCTTTATTGGAAAAAATTTAACATAGAAATATATCAACATGAATAGTCTTACAGGTTTAAATAAGGATCATACGTAAATTTGTTTCAAAACAAATTTGTTTAACTTAAGTGTCGTAACATATTCTTATTAAAATACATCCTATAACTACTTTTGAAGTTTTTTTGCAGATTCTACGTAACTACGCCGTGGGTTTTGTCGCCATCTACTGTTTAATGTTATATTTTTGTTTGTTTTTTAATTATGATAGATCTAACACGGCGTCTCAATCATTTAGAATTTAGAAAGTCCCATATAATTACGTGCTGTTACTTATTTGGTATCCTCAGACAAATACACGTTATAAATTGAGTCTTTGACTTCCAAAACTGGAATCATAACATTTGAAAATAGAACTTAAAATGAAATTGAATAATGTTCGAATTTAATTTTGGATATCAAATTGCAAGGATTAAATGTTAAAACAACTTTTAGAATTGTATTTTATTTGAGATTTATTTGACATCAGCTAAAAGGAGCGATCTCTCAAGACAATACAGGCTGATAATATATGGACAATATATCAGTTCCAAGCCTCATCAAAAACATAAATATTGTTACACATATATATATATATATATATATATATATACCCACATAATTCTATTTACCAAGTCTAGAGTTTAAAATATAATCTACTTTGATGAACAAATACACAAGGAGATCAGCTCTTGACATTCCAACATTCATACCCTGCATGCATTTTCTGCCTATTTGCTTCATTTAGAGAGTTAGTTAGCAGTAGTCTCCTGTTGCTCTGTTATATTACAGTGTAAATGTTTCTCAGCTAAAATTCCAACATCAGCCAGATGCTCTTTCTGGTCCACTGTTTGAGACTTCGCTTTGCTGAGGACCTTGTTCTGGACAGGCAAATAGATACCAATCTTGAGGCCTGAAACACCTGTAAGGCATGTTACAACATGAATTCTTGAATCTACTTTTTTCTACATTTTTTTAAAAACCTGTAAAAAAAATGCAAGCAGTAAAATACCACGATAATCTGGATTATGGTAAAATACCATGATAACCTGGATTATGGTAAAATACCACGATAACCTGGATTATGGAAAAAATCTGCGATAACCTGGATTATGGTAAAATACCGCGATAACCTGGATTATGGTTTAATACCGCGATATCCTGGATTATGGAAAAAATCAGCGATAACCTGGATTATGGTAAAATACCGCGATAACCTGGATTGCGGTAACAGTTAGGCTCTTTTCCTCTGTTCTCCTTCACCTTGCTCCAATGCTCAACACTTTCTGCTGTCCCATCCTGCATAGCATTTGGGTCTTCAAAGCAGTTAATTGCTCTACTCTAATCCCCAAATCAATCGAACCAATCAACGGTAGGTAGTTCAACATAGTTGTCCGGGATCAGCCAAGCCTGGTGTACGAAGATAAAAAGTTAGACGAGATTATCTGCCCTATACTTAGGCCACTCTCCGTCTTTCTTCATCTTTTCTTTCTGCTCACCTTTGTCTTCACAGCCAGCAAAACTGGTCGATGTGCGAGTGGCCAAAACATCTTTCGAGCGTGTCTGTGGGTTGAGAAATATTGGTTAACTACACAACATATAAAATATTAAAAGGAATAAAGCCATCCGATACTTGGTGTGCTGAATTTTATCACGTGGTGTGCGTTCTCATATGAAGAAGAGCTGAATTAATGAACCTTTATTTTTGTGTCTTTCAAGCTTTCCTCACGCTACCGGCATTTCACTGTTTAATAGATCTTCATATCATGCTTGGGTTATTTGGTGGCTGTTCGACTGCCAAACCATGAGACTGAGTCCTGTAATTATCATTAAGTTTTGTGCTTCCACTGTAAGGCGGAATGCGATATACCTGTATTTCTGAAAGGCTTCCCATTTCCTCACAGTATGTCACCACATCCTCGAACGCATGGTGGGGGAACAGCTGCTGGGCCCAGAGCCGGTACCCCTCCAGCAGGGCGTGAAGGTCCTCCACCTGAGCCGAGGAGACAACATCCGTGTAAAACTGTTACTGTTAACAGCTGAGGTTCCAATGGGTAATAAGGGCTCAGGGGCTTTTCTCCATCCTGCAGGCTTCCTTGTGAAGGTAAGCCCTCTACCCTTTTTAGAATATTTAATAAATGATGCACAACTATGGGACAATAATAGCGATCATTTCAGTTGTATGCCCAAATATAGGACAATCCTGATCTTCAGTAATTCTGCTTACTCCAAAAAAATACACCTTTCAGTGTTTCTCTAGGGATTCAGAATTCTGTCTGTCAATGGTCAGAGCTTCAAGCATATTTTAGATTGTGAGAGCAATGAAAATACATTTTGAAAAAAATATTATATGTACAGTATATAATGCTCAGTATATAATGCAGTATATACAGATCCACTTAAAGCAATATGATTGTAATGAGCAGATGCTCAAAATTCCACCTTCAGTTATTGAGAAATGTACAGCTTTCATGGATATAGTTCCATCTCTATTACTCAAGGTGCCTCCTCTGTAGTGCAGACTAACCTGCTCTCCTGCCAGTGCCTGACGCGGATTAGGCTCTAAGCTTGTGCAGTGCAACCAGATGTAAGACTGACACTTTAACATACCAGCTACTATTTTAAGCCAGTCTATGGGCATACTGTAATCTTGTAAAAATCATTTGGGGTCAGCTTTATCTTGGCACAGAGCAGCAGGTTTCACTTTTTCTGGGGGGTCAAGGTAAGTCCGTACACCTGCCAGCCACAAGTGCGGGGGATTAGCAGACTCAAAGGTTTCAGAACACGACCACATTCCAGTAATGCAGGCTTACTTAATGTATACTGTCCCTGCTTACGCACTTGGGGAATTACAGCAAAGTTAGAATTTACTCTGCAGTCCCGTTGTCCGTCTCTCAACATACGGCAACCCTCCACGCCGTACTCAGACTACGCAGACTGGGCTCGTTTAGCCTTGTGGACCTCACTACTCTCTGCACAGCCTGCTTCAATCATATAAGGAGACAGAGAACTGACTGCACTGCATTGGGATAGCCTAAGCACATATTTTCGCTGACACATTGCAGGTACGACTGTATATACAAACTAAATGCTTGTCTGTTTAAACGATTTTGATTGCTTCAGATTTCAGACTAATGGTCACGGAAACGCGAGACAGTCCTGCAGGCGTTCATTGCAAGTTTTTTTCAATGAGAAGCAAAATAAAATATAATAGTTTGAAACAAGATGCAAAAAATACTTTTCCTCCCAAGCCGACACAACATTCAATTGCTCGTACCAACATAAGGCTTGACAAACGCCAAATAATAAGAAAATAACCTCCTTTATTAGAAAACCACATTTTATCAATAATATAAAGCAGGAAGTCTTCAATTATTTAACCTTTAATAATATACTCAGTCGGTTCTGTCAGCAGTAGGCTATAATGGAAAGAGGTACACATGTTAAATATGTCGTGGCCTGGTTATCAAAGGCACCTGACTCAAATGACAGCAGGAGGAACAGATTTTGCCATATGGACTTCCTTCCTGCAGGCGGAGAAAGCACAGCGACTCCAGGTGGTTAATACAGCTGGATTATCCATTACATCCGAGGATCTACAGGCATTCATTCACAAAACAGCTGTTTAAATATGAATGAGCAGAGGCGCTATCTCCCTCAGGCTTACCTGCTTCCCAGTTTCTCAAAGCCACTCCCTCCAGGCTGTGATGTCTGTCCCTCCACTCTTTCCACTGCTCCAATTCACACCAAACACTCACTACTCCACTCCCTTTACACGCTCACCTTCACCCGTGTTATTCTTGATTTACTTTCTTTATTATGTGTATTTTGTAGTTTAATGTGGACTAGTTGGTATAAAAGGTTATTTATATCAGGATTTCAGATACTCTGAACACATACTACACATGCACATATTACCAACACCTGATTGCAACCTTTAAAGTCCTTTGAAATTGAAAAATAGCAATAATTAATTGCTTCTAACTGTAGGACCTTTCTTACATCCAGAACTATGAATCTCTGCGATTTATCCCCAATTCTAAATATATGTTTGCAGTCAGTGATTACTTACCTCATGTCCCTCTCCTTTGAAGGTGGTGTTTTCAAAGACTTTGTGCAAGGTATAAATGCCATTTTCAGACAAAAGCCTGTAATTAAAGAAAAAACGCAGTTTACTGCTTATTTTGCCAAGGTTAATTATGAAGCAGTACCACCTAAAATCCTACAGATGGGGTAAATGTACACTTTATACTGCAAACCCGGTGTTATGCCTCGGAACACAAATGCAAAAAGAAACATAGTACTGTATTTGATTGTTTATATTTATGTCTATAGGAAAAAAGTTTCAGTAGACTAAGTTCCCCCCCAAAAGGGTATTTCTGGTAGGAATTTATGCATAACTTGTACGTCCTATTTAAGTGTTTTAGTGTTGTTTTAATGATGATTCGCCAGCAACTTCTGAACAAATCATAGTATTGATGCATTTAAAATAAAACTTTGTAATGTAAAAAGATTGATTTGTTTCTATAGTTTCCCCACACATTTTCATACTTAACTTCGCTATGTGACACTGAGAAAAAAGATAATGACAAATTATTTTAGACGATGCACATTTCTCTTTCTGAATAACATCAATTCATTACCAAATTTTACGTCACGGAGGTCATTGGCATATAAAATATTCTTTATATGTTTTACTTTGTCGTTAATTAATTCACTATATCTATATAATTTGGGATTTTCGAAGTACCATCTTCTAATTGGCTTTACTAACTTTTCCATATCCGGTACAGACCAAGGCTCCTTCTGGTTGGCCATGGGCCTCTCCTCCATCAGACTGAGGAGCAACGCGCCAGCTCCCTGGTCTGGTACAGGAAGAGCAATGCTAAACATATGTAATGTTTTTACATTGCACATACAGAGAGAACGATACACAAACGTACGAACACACACACACACACACAACACATTGTACACCGTAAAAACAACCGAAAAAAAGTTTTCTACGTTGAAGTTATCGAATTATGTATACATAAATAAATTGCTCTAAATCGCTTTAAAAATCTCACAAGCCTTTTAAAAGTAATAATGTATATAAATAAACATTATTAACGAATAAACATTATAAACGAAATCCCTGAAATTATGTACTTTGTTCAGGTTTTTTTTTTTTTTTTTACGACTGAATCAATTTCATAATGTAAAACCTACAGTTGTTTTAGTAATAGAGATTACAGAAAAATGTAACATTTTATAATAATAAAACAATTGTATTTTGATGCAATGTTATTTACGTAGGCGTAAAGCTAATTCACTCTACACAGTTGTCTCGCAAAGGATTCCCGGGACTACAGATTTAAATAAAAATGTTTTAGCTGAATCACACATGGAAGACAGAAATAACAACACAGAGAAATATGACGAGACTGACGCACAGGCAGCCCTATACAAACTAAACTGATCTGAGGTTTTTAATGCATTTCTGCATTTTAATTACAGATCCTACCATCGTCGCCCTGTGAATTGACATATGGGCTTGATCCCCTGGAACTTTTTCCTGTAAAACTGACAGAAGCCGGAGACGTTGGAGGAGGAAATGGTAGACGTTTCTCATCCTTAAGGTCTTCATAACGAGGTGGAACAGTAATATTATAATGCTCTGCCGGGTTGCACATCCCTACAATGGAAATTACTTTTTAAAAATCGATTCCATAACATATCTGTATTATGTTAGAACTAACAAGAAGTGTATTAATATATGTTAAAGCAAAACATACCTAGTATGCCCAGACGGTCTGTACCTTGTTGTACATCAGCATAACGCTGTGCAAAGCATTGGAATATCCCGCGTTATCGGACATGTGGTTCCACACTCAGAAACCAAACAAACTCCACGCCGTTTTAAGCCGAGCCAAGTAATGCCTCCTGTGCGTCAGGTTGTTTCTATTAACTGCTGTTTACGTAGAGGTCTGACATAAGAAAAATAAATTGTATTAAATAACCACATTAGACTGCTGAAGTTACACCACGCAATGAAACAATAATTATATTATCGTATGGTCATTTTAGATATTAAAATGAATTGTGTCCAATATGTTCTTATATTTTTATACATATGGGAGGTTATTATAAGGAAACGATTCCGGAGGGGGGAAAAAACATTCATTTTGGTTTTGTCTCTGCTTTTACTGTTACAAAACCGTGTAATAGGAAAAAATCAGAAATCCCTTCAATTAAACTAAGATAACTTTTAAAAGACAAAAGTTTACTTGCACGGTACTATAGACTGTCTTTTTGAGTGGCAGCACACCAGCGAATCAGCAGTCGGGAGTAAACGGGAAGCTGAATCCTTATCTGCCAATTGTATTCAAGCAAATATAACGTGTTCCTCTGCCTTCTGTATTGCTTGATCGGGTGAGAAATTGTATTCATGAATGTTACTACCACGTTGCTATAACCAGAATATAATCAGACAGATAACAGAATTTGCTTTCATATCCAGTCTTATATTCTTAGGACATTGTGTTGATTAAAATACAACATTAAGAATGCAAAAACTAGGTATATTTATAGTTTTTTAAAAGACGTAATTCAGCTCCAAAAATAATACCAGCAGCTTGGCATTACGCAGAACAGGCTGCCTACGCAAACAGTGTTGCTTTTTTTGAACATGTTCTAATTCTTTTGCGATTACCCGGGTAGGCTACATTAGATTTTAGATGTCGACAAAGTGAAGGCGGGGACATGCTAGAGTTTTATTCCTAGCAATCCAAGACGGTTATATCAGTAGCAGTTACGAAAAACCTGTCTGCCCACGTCATGCCAAACTCCAAAATACCTCGGATATCTGTCTGTCGGTCTTAATCAATTATTGTTTTTTTATGAAAGTGGTCCTTTCAATATTAGTTTGTTGTGCATCGGTTCTTGAATTCTAGGTCGATGCAAAGCAGCCCACTATCTAACCTCCAATACTTCTCAGACTGCGGTTAGTACAATATCGACCGGTGATGTTTATTTTGCATATAGGATACAAAGTGTTTCCTGGACCGGGTGTGGTTAATACAATCAAGCTGCTGGGAACGCATCAACTAACTAATAGTATATATATATATATATAAAATCTTCGTCAATATTTCTGATTGATCTGTCCTTCACAGGCCTAACAATGCACTGGCTGACAGTAAAGAATCTGCAAACCAAGAAATACTCTTCTTTCTTCTTCACAGCGAGATATTGCTTACAGAAACAATTACCCATCTTAACCCTCTTCACCAAGGTAAATCATCTTTACAACACGTGTTGTTTTCCCAGCTCAGTTGATCGCACATGCAATCATATAACAGCAAATTTAAACATGAGAGAATGATTTAAACAGATCTGAACACGTTCATTGATAAGTGACGCGTTGGAATCAATGTCCGCATGCTTGATGTGTTGTGAACACATTGATGGAAATTACAATGCCTGAGTACATCATATGATGAGTTGGAATTCAAATTATCATCATAGTGTGTCACTTGTCATATACATTTTAAGAAACAGAAGAGGTTATTTCACAGCCTCTGATTAGTCCTGATCTGACCCTATTAAATGCCCAGTCTAAATTAACATTAAAAAGGCAGATCTTATGTTGTTCTGCTGAAACACTTCTAAGGAGAAGATATTTTTGTTTATAGGATCCCTGTCCTTTGTGTGATGAGGCGAAACACTTGCTTGAGCCATATAAACACAGGGTAAGAAGCTATTAACAATGGTTTTGGTCTACTTATTTGTTTTGTAATACTTTGTTTCAAACCAATTCAGCTGATCAATGATGAGTTTTATAAACTGTCGCTGTACTTGGGGTTTTCCTGACAACTCAATTAATTGGTCCAGTTTGAGGATTTCTGCAGGTTCACGCAGAACAGACTGATCGATTTAAGTTTCTACACCCTCACTCTTAACTCTCTTATTTTCAGTTTCTGTTTCAGGAGGTAGACATCACATCACCGGAAAACAGTGTGTGGTATGACCGATACAAGTATGATATTCCTGTGTTCCATTTGAATGGGCAGTTTCTAATGATGCATAGAGTCAACACGTCCCTCTTGGAGAAGCGGCTGAGAGGAATCGAGAAGCCACAATGAAATGTTTTTTTAAATACTTAAATAAATTTTGTTTGATGCAGGCTCTTATACAAATGTTTAAATAGACAGTTTGGTGTGCATATTATTAAGAAACTTTAATATGTGAGGTGTTTGCGGTTTCATTTTACGAAGTGGTTAAAGGCATTGTCATATTTTGATAAGATTCCTAACGTCAGTAAATGTTAATGATTGTCAAGTCTTTCTGGGAAATATGTTGCGAACTTAACCACCAGGATGCGCACTCACACCTTGGTGTAAGATCTCGTGATTTCGAGGCGCTTATATTTCTTCTGATGTTATTGGTGGGAAGTTTTGTCATTGTGTTTAACTGATTGGCTGGAATGACACATTAAATGTCTGTTAGGGCAAGCCTGTATGCTGCACAGCTGACTGAGTTGAATCGAGGAGTTGCCGTAGTCCCTTAACAGTGCTATGACGAGCTGGCTGATGTTGGGAAGTTTTCATATCTGTAATCTGAGCAATGTTACACATTTTTTACTGCTGGAAACGCATCTGATTAACTCTACGAGGGCTTTTACAGAGAAGGTGAGCTTTAAATGTTAATATTTTAAAATACCTGTTCCACATGCTTACACTCCTCTCATGGTGAGAGATCCCGGTATCGCTATTGTCTGTATCTGATAAAGCGATGGAATTGAAACTCGTTTGATTATCAATGCTATCCGACGAGTATAATTCGGGGAGAAATTAATAATATGAAATAAACGTTATGAAGTCTGTACAAAGCGTTTGCAGTCAAGTGTCAGTGACGTGCAAGTTAATAAAATAAGTTACTCTTTACGAAGGTTATTTTTTTATGACAAATTGTACAATATGCTGTCTTGTCCTTCTAGACCATGCTTGCAATGAAACATTTTAAACACAAACTAGTTTTCGTATTTAATAAAAACTATTAACATTTTGTTGGCTATATAATTAATTGCACAGTATCTTCATAATTTTGGATATGAAATGTTACGGAATGGTATATTCCATAACAATACTTTTGCCATGTTAAAAAATGTCCTGTTAAATGTGTTAACGAGTGCAATCTTAAAGTGACGTTACACGAAGCACCAGTTGCTTATAGAACGATTCTCCACACAGCCAATGCACTCCACACAGCCATCGTGCCCATGTTGCAATTAGGGACATGTACCTGTTTGTTGGACTTTTATAGACAGAAGTGATACAACTGCGTGGGGAAGACCTACGAACAAATGTTTAGCCTGGTCTAACGGTAAGGTAGTAACTTTAAGGGCTTTGGTAAAAAGTAAAAGCATAACATAAAAAAAACAAGCATAACATTTCAATAAAGTCTTTCAAACCTTTAATGAAACAGATTAAATATATGTTTTGAGGGGTACGAGGTAATCGAATATGCATGGAAACAGTGTCACAAAAATTTGGTTTTGGTTTGATATGTTAAAGGATTAAATCCGTGACAGTGTGGTCGTCTAAACAAATGAAGGCGATACGGTGGACTTTTGACCGAAAGTCTCAGGTTGAAGCCATGAGCCGACACAGCTGTTGTATTCTTTAGTAAGGCACTCAAAACTGATTTGCTCTACTAAACATCTAGCTGTATAAAGGTGTATATAATATATACATATACATTTGTACCAGTATACTCTGATCTGTTGTAGTTCAAGATCAGGGTTTTTTAAGTCGTTATAATGATTGCACACCCGTGAAATATCTAGTAAGCACGTGCTGCATGATAGAATGAAGATCTAATGTTGTTATTCAAGGGAGAAAATATGGTATGTATTCAAAGAAGAGAATGGGGCCCGTGACTGTCTTGGCTTATCTGAATTCCGTGGAATGTGGAAGCCTTATGTTCAGCTTGGTTGGATTATTAGGCCTTTTGAATGAGGGTTTCATAATTACTGGCTACATTGTAGACATGACTCTTGGAATCCCTGTGAATGCCATTCAATAATGCTTTGGCTTTATATAATTATGACAGATAGCTTATGGGTGAAACCCAAGGGTTATTAACATATATTTTTTAAGAGGGTAATTTTAAGTTAATCTTTGCTATGCTAGCAAATAATGTAAAAGCCAAATGACTTCCTATTGTTGAGGTTCTCTTTGAAAAGTGCATGTAGTATGTTCTGAGCATCCAAAATAAAAATAAAAAAATCAAAAGTTCTTAACAGCTTTTGCTAATTTTTGAAAAAGCAGAAGCATTTAATGGGTACAAAATTAGTCAGAGGAGGGGTTTTGGAACGGGTGATATAATTTAACCTTTTGCAAGTCAAACTTAATGGAAATATAGAAAAGACGATTGGAGAAAAGACGAAGGTGGATTACTTATCGAGAAATCGTTGTCAGCACGTTATTGTTCTTAAACTGAACGGCAACTCACTCACTGTTTTGAAAGTTGAAAAGCCGGCAATTCCTGACCTGGAAATCCATTACACACCAAAACAAGCTCCATCAACGACAGCCCATGATCCGAACCACCCTTGCAGAATGAGCTGGGATTAAGCATGCCATAAACTGAGACAGAATGGCAGCAGCATTAACAACCCAGCGCTGCTGGGGGGGACGGCTCGCATTGCTTCCTGTGGTTGCCAAGCACGTTACTAGCATGTGACTTTTACAGTAGGCCGCGGTTGCTGACGGATGTTGAATCAGCATGATGATGTTATCCAGGTCATACCGTTCCCATAAAATGCACCTATAACAAAAGATTTCATCATTTTCTTATTAAAGAATTTTGGTGAATTTGTCACTGGTATATAACTCTTAATTCTTAAATGCACAGCATATTGTGTTTCCGTTGTGCTTTAATGTAATGCTGGTTGCAAAAGTGAGATGGCAAAGCCAGTAACACTTTCTGGCAAAATCTTTTCCAGGATGCTAGGTTGTCTTCGCTGTAAAATCAGTAATCGATGTCAGAAGCTGACTGTGGTCTGTGTAGTTCTGCAGTTTCTCAAGCTTTGTGTTCCAGTGGTTTTTGTTTTCTGCTGGAGCCATGTGAACGCTGAAAGGGCCTGTTTAAAATGCACCGTCTGCCCTTGAAACACGGAGCTCTTGCGTTTAATTGGTTACAGACCAGGCTACAGACCAGAAAGTAAATAAACATATTCAATCTTTTTAACTGTCAAATCCAAGGTTATATAGATGTTTTGAGCCTATATTTCAGTGCTTTCTCTGCCACTGGATCCACAACTTTTGGAAAGTAGTCTTGCCTTACCCTTGTAATCCTCTGCTGTGCCTGGATTGGAGCACAGTGGAGGGAAAACACCCACCCCAGCTAGAATTAGGGCCCTAGCTAGAAAATCGTTTGTGTTTGGCCCTTGGCTAAGTCATCACTGTGAAGCATGATTCATTATGATTGCTCTCAGGTGAAGAGACATAAAACAAAGCTCATTGTATATGGAAGGTGATGTAAGAAGCGGTGACATCATCAGGGATTCCACAATGTGAATGAACAGCAGAAGGTTACAGAGTTGTATCAATATTTTACATTAATCATTTTCAATGCCTTCTACCACGTTTACCCCTAGATTTACCATTTCCATGTTCCAAGTTCAAATGGTGCTTTCACGCTCATAATAGAGATGTTCCCATGAGTAGGGAATCCCTTTCTTGTAATTATTAAGTCATGTTTGTGCACTGATTAATCTGGGAGAGCCCTATCTGGAGTTGAAATTATTGTCTGACTTCTAATGAGAGATTACAGACGGTAGTGTTTAAAAAAAATATTTAAAAACCCACAAACGACACAAAGAGAACGGCTCCTGGAAGTCCCCCGCTGTCAGCTCATTGTAGCCGTGGGGCAGCTGGAGGAGACAGACAGCCACGGTGCCCGGTCCAGACACGCCCTTTGTGCTTTCGCTGGCCGCTGAGCGCTCATGTCTGTCGCCACATGAAAATCAATCAGGCCAGGAATGGGTGGGCAGATTTCCGAGCCCCAAGGCCAGCCAAAGAGCTTCAGTATTGCCACCACATCTGAATGGCAGTTCCCTTGCAGAAAAGGGTGGGTGAGTGTGAGGACAGCTTCCTCTTTTCCTCTTGCGATTTGATGCAACAGGACAGGCCTATTGACAAGAGAGGTTTGTTGTTCACTCGAAGAAACCATAAAAAATATAAAAAGAAATTGACCAACATAGTGTGTAGGTACGGCGAGGCAGAAAGAAACGGCGATATATAATGGCAGGATTAATCACATTTGAGTGTTTATTGTCTTAAAGTGCTGAAAGTAATAGAGAAAGGATTCCCACTGTAACTATCCCTAAGCTACTTCTGGCAGGAAGATGTCCTTTAAATTTAACAGGGACAACTTTGTGGTAACAGCTCGATGGCCTTTTAGGCCCTTATTTGGTCCAATTTCATTTATCTCACAGGACCCTCCCAAACACATGCAATACTATATCATAAAAATAGTTACTTCCAGATCAAAGCTGTTCTGCCCTCCTCCCATTGTGTGTTTCCATGCTGAGATATTTCTGTTCTCCTCCAATGGGTGAAAATCATTCATGCCTGTAGTGGCTAACGGTTAGGTGTGGGCATGGGTCGATCCATGCACTTCCCTCCGAAGCAGACAGGGGGGAGCAGGTTGTTTGACAGTGTGCATTCCACGGTGGGACGGGGAGCAGAGCAGTTGTGTGACTCTTCGGGGACAGCTGATTCCCACGGGCCGTCCCTGAGAACCCCGGGGCTCTGCTGTGGTGAGGGGATTCTGACCCTGAGCGTTGAGAAACCCTGCCTGCGAAAGGGCGGGGCGGGCAGAGGTTACTGGATGCGGCTGGCTGGGCTGTGGAAACGGCAGGCCGGAGAGTGGGCGGGTGGGGGGGGGGGGGGGCAGCGATTTTTTAGCCTCGGTGGCCCCGTTTCCCCCAGTTTCAGCGGGGAGGGAATGGTGAG
>JAOYSI010057390.1:0-24509 GCA_025775065.1 Hiodon alosoides
ATAAAACTCAAAATGCATAGAGGGAATAATGTAGTAACAACAGTGCACCACGAAAACTAAGCCATTAAAATACGCTATGGGCGTTCCCTCTCTTTACAGAACATGAGCCGATCATTCTTCTAACCAAACATTGATCTAGCTAAACATTGATCTAGCTAAACATTGTTTCTCTATCTGTGACCTCTGACTACTACAACCTTAAGCAATAAAGGAAATGGAGAGAGGAAGACAGGGGGGTCTGGAAAAGGGGAGATGGTAATCATCATATTGATTCTACTAGGAGTTAATATTTTCTTAAAACCTAAAATGCCTTATTGAATTACAAATATTAAACTTTAATACTAAGAAATATTAATTTTACTAATACTAGTTTTAATACTAACTGGCCATGCTCCTTTTAATGCCATTGACTAATTGAGTAAATGAATTACAATTTTTATTAGATTAGGATTTCTATATTGCTGTATTTATGCTAGTTTATTATACTCATGCTTGTTGCCTGTTATCTGTCTTTTGTTCACTACTTTAATGTATTGTTTTATAATCCATTTACTTGGATTTTATACTGTTTACAGCTTTTGTCTTCAGCCTTATATAATTTTTTTCTTTTTGTCAGGCAGACAAAAATAGCAGGATATACCATGATCAAATTTAACTGTCATGACTTCTCGGAAATCTGATTGAACATGGGTTTTATTTAATCAACGATGCAGAGAAACTTAAAAGTGGCACTTATTTTGGATTTAACTGGGTGTAAAATAACAAAACAACAAAAAACCATATAAATAGAATGACATAAATGCTAAACGATTCAAATAAAGTAACTAGACCAGTAACTAAATAAAACCAACAAGACAGACTGGTCGTTTGCTGGTCTGGCAGGATGTCCTATTTAAAGCATTACATTTTTTTTTTCCAGGAAGTTTTCTCCAATGGGCTGAATCTGGTCCCCATCACCAAAACAGTTTGGTGATCAGGACAGTCTAACACCGCACATACAGACATGCACGCTCACGCAAACACAAGTGCAGTACAATGACTCAGTTTACTAAAACATTAAGTTCAGTGTTTATTGAATATACATACACTCTTTTGAAGCAATTACACACTGTATCGAGGCAATTATTAACAAAAGACACAAGTAAACCAACCCGCAAATTTGCTGCAATCCAGAAAGCAATGCTAAGGCTAAACTGGCAACTAAATTACACCATTCTTTCAATTAAATTCTCAGAATTAATTTTACAAGAAAGGTATTTCCTTTGCTTTGTGCCAATGGGGGAAAATTTCTAATAAAAAAACTAAAAAAAACTAAAATTAAAGATATTTGTTTTGTATACATCCTGCCTTCACCTTCCTGGTTTCAGCCGGGGTCACGTAAATACAATCAACAAGATGTCCGACACGTGGGAAACTGGCTGACCAAAACATAAATGTAATTTCAAGGAACTCCTAACAGCAGCCGACGTGCCTGCCAAAGTCATGTATTTAGACGGAAAAAAAATTACCAAGGTAGCTAGGAAGACTCCTGCAGACTCCTTTTTCCAGGCTAAAGTCACCATTGTTCCCCATGATACTCTATGAATACTCCTTTCATGTGCACTTGTGCGATCGACTGGGCAGAGGCCAGTGTGACACTGAACAACAAATAAATATGGATCAGGAAAGAAAACAATAATGCTCTCACATTAGGACACTCAGAATTCCCTGAGTTCACATGAAGATCACCAAGGTAACTCGTTTAGGAGTCACGGATCGATGTAAAACAGACAACCGACATGGGTAATTAGTCCTGTCTTTACAGCTTCTATGCCAAAGGGTCTAGGCTTCTGGCGTGGGAGACTGACCGGCCCATCCCAGCCTGTTACAGCGGGATCACGTGGGGGCGTCTCCTTCCATTATAGGCTGAGAAGACCAGCGACAACTACTGTACCTGCTTAATGAATACTGATTACACGATGTGCGTCTGCAAACGCACGTGTTTTCAGGCTGAATCAAATTGAATGAACACTAGGTGGCGCCGCGCATCTCCACACCTGCCTGCTTTAAGACAGTAAAAATTCTGGCAGCGATACAAAGCTTGCCTCTGCGTGACAGCTCACAGAGGTGGTCCGAGCCACAGTCAAAGCTGCTTGAGTTGAATATGGTCCATTGAAACCACAAGCCTAAAACTATTTTAACCTCAAAATAATAACATCCACCCATCCCTTACCACTCAGGATGTCCCTCTGGTCTCCAGATTTCCTAACCCTCTACACTGTTTGTCTACCCATTCAAAATAGATACAAGCACTGACGTGTGTTTTCCCAATTACTCTCTCCATACATAAAAGACAAAACACTCAGTGAGTGAGGCATGGAACGGAACTTAGTGCAAATTATCACCACGGATACCAGACAGCTTACCAGCACTGCACTGGGATCATAACTAAAAGAGTCACTGCCTCGGCAAGTGCCTTCTCCAAGAACGACCCGCTCCTCTCTCTGTGCCGGCCCCAGGCTGACTCCACAATGGTGCCACGCGACTCCTTTCTTCCCCACAATCACCCACCGACAACACACCTTATCTGCCTCCCACAGGTCTCTCTACTTGCGACACCACATGCCAGCACATGGAAACATTAAAACGAGGATTTGTTTTCCTGAAGAGGTGCTGAAATCCAGGGCGCTTTTCTCTCTTTTTTTTTTTTTTGGCAGACACTTTAGAGGTCCTGTGACAAATGAAGTCCTCCACTCAACCTGCTTCTTCTTGCTATCTGACTTTCTGCAGCTCCTCCCGTAGCCAGGAAGGCAAGGGCTGACCGAGCCTGTGCAAAAGTTTGGAGAGTTCCACGTTGTGTTCCTTGTAGTACCTCGAAAGGTAGGCTCTGGACTGTGGACACAAAAAGAAACGAGATTGCTCTGCTTTAGCATCAGAACTCAAATATTTGCGTCTCCAAGGAGAAAACAAAAAACAAACGCATGCTGTCTAAACACAACGTTACCGCGCGGGTTAGCAAACAGCCAAACAACTGAAACGACAACGCCCAGAATGACAGAGGGACAAAATGGTGGAAAGCACTGCTTGCGCCACTTTTCCTTATGTCTTTCATTGTTTGAGTTGGTCTGCATTTGAATTCCTGGCAGCGTGGAGGCGAGGCAGGGAGGAATTGACAGCGCAGCTGCAGGAGTCTCAGCTGGCTTATCTGGCTTCTGGTGTCTGTCTTTTCTCCAAAAGGCCATGGATCTGAGAGGATAGCGGGGGTCCCAGTGGCTATTTCTCCACAAGCCTCTTCGAATCTCTCATCACCACCCCCTGCACACGTACACAGCCTACCTAGTCTGCCCAGCCTGCCCAAGAACCGTGATTTATGCATTGGACCGGATCGTTCTGTCCTGGGACTGATCCCTATCTAAAGCCATTTTGGAGGGGAGCTTGTGTCAAGAGGCAATATGAATCCTTATAATTAGGTTGTAACTTCCATGTGTGTTTGATTTTCTGCCACATTCTCTTTGTCTTCAGTGTTTTTTGGTCACCACGGCGATGCTAAAACATCACATCCCAACGTTGCTCAAAAGTGTACACTGAGCGAAGAAAGGTAAAGCAACTGAGATGAGGGTTGCCCTTACCTCACTACAGATACTACAGTCTACACACTGGGTCTACAAAATGCCGCAATAAAAGACACTAAATCATATATCATTTTATAATTTTCTCAGGTTTCTGCAAGGCCAGGCAGACATCTGTAATAAAATAATGACATCATCATTGTATTCAGTCGTTTCTTTTTTTTTTTTTTTTTTTTTTACAAAAATATCTAATCAAGACCAAAGCAGGTAATAGCAGCTGACATAAAGAGAAAGGGGGGATTCAGTTTGGCTGAGAGGGACATTTTTTGATTCTGTTGATTTTTTGTTTTTGATTTTTAAACAGTACCCCTTCCAGTCAATACATTAAAGAAACCCTATAAAATAATATACTTTGAATTAATTTTAGCAGGTGCTTCAGGAAAAGGTCTTGCGTAGCTACGTTAAGCGTGTTTAGTGGGTTTCCAAGTTTTGATTTGGTCCCAGACCTGATCAGTAACAAATAATAAAATAAAAAAGTGGTTTATTTTTGTAATCAGCTATTTTGGCCCCCTAAAATGTGAATTCTATGTTTTCTTAGCGCACTTACAGTGCTTAAACATTCTCTATAAACACTCATACACCTCCCTATCTATTCACTGGAGTAATTATGGTAATTCAAAACCCTGACCTCTATTGCTCTAGCAACTAAGCCATGCTGTTATCAACAACATCCTGAAAAGAAAAAAAAACCCCGCAAATTTTAATAGGCTTGTAATTAATCATTAACTTCTGGGTCAAATACTTGCTTTTATTCAGGCAGAACTGCCTTTTTATCTTTTGAATGCAAATGATCCCTATAAATTATTTAGATTCACAACTTTACTGTTTCTTGTCGCTAATAGGGACTGGAACAGATTACAGTGCATAATTACACACTCGCACACTCACGCACGACACATACCAATAAGCACAGGTCAAAATTCCTTGCTCTTAACTTAAAATGATTTTTTCCCTCTGGGCTATACTTATCAAATACACAACAAAGGTGAGACATTCCTACTTCCCGATCCTAGTCTCCTTTTTAATTAATACGAATAATTGAAAACGCTGTACTGGAATGGCCAAAATCAGGACAGGGTACCTCAGTGGCCATGGAGGGGTATCTTCTTCCTTTGCTTTTCCCGAGGCATTTTGTCTTTCCTCCTTCGAGCAGCTGACACCAGAAACCCTTCTGAGGATCGAACCTGCAAGGGAAAAAAAAAGGCAACACCTCTGCATGCAGTTTATACTGACAGGACCAACAGGGATTTAGTGAATCCTGCACATGTGACATTCTGTGAGAACCCTGCCGTTCCTTGGCAGGTAAGAGCTCGCTCGTGTAGACTGACTTTTCCCTGACTCCGTTAAATCGCCACTGAAAAACGCCACGCGGATGTGCTGTCACTCCCTCTGTATTTAATTCCTTACTGGAGGGTTAAAGTGGGCCTGTCGGAGAGGAATATCGCGTTTGAAGGAAACCCAGGGTACGTACATCGTGTCCCCCCTAGGGTCTACCGATTGGAGCCCTCAAAATCTTATGAAACAAATTGGCATCTGCTCCTCCTGGATTGAAACGTGGAGAACGGAAAGGAAAGGTGCCCTTGACTGCACGCTCCGGGGAGCGGCGCATTGTGAAAGGCCTGAATTCAGACCAGGCTCAGCGGGAGAGGTGCGGTGAGACATTAATAAAGCACGCCCGCGCCGCAAGATTGATAAACCTGTCCACGGCCCGGAGTGCGGGCAAGGGCCGCCTCCTGGCGCATATGCACAAAGACGGGGCTTCTTGGCATTAAGATAAGCCGTTGTGCCATTGTGCACCGCACCGCTCTCTAGGCAACCGGACAACACGCAAGTGGCATCACTCCCGTTTCTCTACATCCCCCTGCAGATGTGTTCCTGATGCACTGCAGGACCCCAATTAGTCCCCATGCTTTGTAAATTAAATGCATCATTTTATTATATTCATAATCCAAGCATTCCCTTTTATTTAGATAGCTGGTACAACATCATTTCATATAAATCTTGTATTTCTATATTTTTTGCACTAAATATAATCTGGGCGATTAGTGCTTTCTTGTGACTCTTCATTAAATGTGAAAAGGGAAAAACAAACTAGCAGATGAGCCTATTTAATTACAGAGGCAAGGAAGATAATCCTATTTTCACAACGATAACTCACGTCAAGGCCTGAGAGTAATTGTAATACGGAGAGACTCCGAGGAACTTCTGGACCTCGTCCATGACTGCTGTGGGGTCGTTCCTGAGCTGCTGGCCGTCGATGATCAGGAGCTTTCAGGGAGAGAGACTCGCGCAGATTAAATGACGCGACAGGGCGGGGGATGTGGGCACACTTTACCAGGAGTTACCAGGCCTATTTTAAGAATGATTGTCAAAAACATCTCGTAAAATGGCAATCAGCTAATTACAGCTACGGGTATAGATACGATGAGCGGCAGGTATAAAACGCCTCTCATGGTACCATTTTCCTTATGATGATTTGTGATGCTAGTAATAATTATTTATTCATTTCATGTGCTCTTGTGCTCTTTCGTGGCAACAACTGTATTGTGAATGAGAGCACTGTAAATCCTATTGGATAACACTGTCTGAAATGAGGAGACTATAATAATAATGAAGACTAGGTAAGGGGCAGCTAATACATTTAAGCAAGTAAATATAGAGATTCAATTTCAGACAAATGTAATCTGGAACAGCATATTTTCCTCGCGCTGTAAATAAGCGAGGGTGTAATCTCGTACCTGACTGGGGGGGAAGTGGGTGAGCCACCTCTCGAGGTGTATGGCGTACAAGCCCGGAACCAGGCAACGGTTTTGCAGGGACCGGAGCTCAGCTGGGGCGTGCTGGCCTGCCGAGATCACCTCGTGGAAACTGTATCTGAGAGCAGCCCGATCCTCATGGGCCCTTTGGTGCTGCAGGGAACATCCACAGGTGACACAGTGTTTAATCACAGGGTTTAGAGTGCGCAAAAAGGAGCTGTTTGCCTTGCTGAGCCGAGAGCATCTTCAGTCATCAGAGATTAATTCTTGCGAGCACAGGCCAACTCCCCTGTGAATCCAGTGTATTTACAGGACCGGCAAAACATGCAATAATGTTATTTTCTCGCCAGCATAACAAATGACGGAGCCATTTGTAGCTTTTCCGACTATTTGTTATCTTTAAAAAATGTTTTGGCTTCTGAAGACAAGCGCGGGATACGGCATAAATCGCTTTGCATTCATCGGCTCTATAAATCAATAGGAGCTCTCACAGGTGTTAATTTAGACCTGCACAATTAAGATCAGGATAAAACTCATAAGTAAACCGTAAGTCAATTAACACCAGACAGTGCACCCTTCCCCTGCTTCCAGGGGACTGATAAAATTCATTTGAAATGAAGCCCCATCTATTAAGAGAGGAAATTGAAGCGACAGCTTCGGTGAGTGAGGCTCTCTCTCAGCGGTAATAATTGAACACAAGGCCCGGAGGATGTGCTGTTGATGAGATTTCTCTCCTTTCTGTAGTCACACCTCGAGGCCCCCTGCTGATGACACTGACAGCTGCACACTGCTCAGTACGGCACAGAGAAGACGGAAACCCGCAACATCAGCGCCAGATAGAGCAGAGCGGGCTCAATAAGCGCGGGAGGCGTAAATGTTTAGTTAAGCATACAACACATTTGACTCTGGCCCATGCGAATGCTTCGCTTCCAGAGCACTTCCGCTTCCAGAATCTGTATTATGTATTAAACAAATGATTGCTTTCACACACATGCTATTTCGGCAAAGGAAAATGTTATGCACGTCAAGCCCCTATGCCATCAGTGTCTGCTTAGGCTACTTGCTGTCAGATGTCATAAATCAGAAATAAGTTTGCCAGTCAAAAATGAAGAGCCTGACAGAGGATAAATACAAAGGCTTTCTGGGATAGAGTGTGACTTGCTTTTGATTCGTCTAAGCAGGGGACCTGAACATAGGAGAAAAATAGTTCTGCAAGAGCCCCTCTATGAACCGTCCTGCCATTAAACCTTTGGTAGGAGAAATAAAATCCGAAGCTGCCTGGGGGCTCTTGGAAAAGCACTGCTGTTCTTGGCTCTCTGCAGGACTGTTCTCTCTCTCTGCATGGACAGAGGAAACATAGATTTTTTTGACGATAAATTTTGAGCCTGCAAGTTAACGTAGAGCAGGACGTTGAATGTGAGGTCGGCTCTGTTTTTTTTTATTTATTATGTCCTCCTTGCAAAAAAACTTCATGGATGATGGATCTCTATTAAAATGACTTGCAAAGAAGGTCATTTGCTTGTTGTGTGCAGAAAACTAGGAACCTATAGGGAATTTCACTACAGCAGCATACACTACGCAACCATGTATCATCAATCATACTCACACACTATGGAATTTACTCTGCAGAACAGCGGATACATGATATAGCCACTGCTTTTACCATACTGGCTAAGTTACCAAATCCTGGGAGAGATTTGATGACATAGACAATATTCCGAAAAACATCTGTTTAATATGTTCTCAATGCTCTCACCTAATGGTACATTTCTGTAAGCAGAAGCTTTTAAGTAGACTTAATTTTCTCTAAATAAAGTGCAAATGCTTGAGCGGATTATAAATTGAGTGTCCATGATGGTGTGGTCTTACCTGGTACCAGGAGTAGGCCCTGTCAGAGGGGTTAATTAGCAGCGTAATAATTTTTGCTTTAGGAACCAGGGCCGCGGCTCGTTTGGGCGAGTCATCCGAGGGGAAGTAATTAGCACTCTTTTCAAACAGGAAGTCTGTGGTCACGTTAGAAGGAACAGGAAAGAATTCCATGTACCTGCAGAAAAGAAACAGAAAAGTCTTTTAAATTAATACATTTTCTAAAACATTTATTTGTAATCTCAAATTATTACCTACTTAGTACTGCAAGGGTACCCCAAGGCTCTGTTTTGGGACCAATTTGGTTCTCTTTCATAAATTTTTGTTGGCTAGGGATTATTCAGGGATTTATGTTATTTACATAAAGTCCCATCCTAAATCTATCTAATATTATATAAAGATTTTTTTAAATTAAATTATGTGTGATATAATCGCTTATATATTCTATTCTATCAAGGATATAGTGTAAATGAAAGAACATTTTTTGTTTTTAATTCAAATATAAGTTCCGTTCTCCAGCGTCACCATTCTATGTTACGTCACATACACTTGTGTGCCAACATACAGACAAACACATTACATCCGTGCTACATTCAATATACATATTTTAGATGTACGACTGCACTGCAATGAGACTTCCATCATTTTAGTTAGTTAATTGAATTTTACATATGGGTAGGTGTGGGTACCTCTCTTTCCCACAAGAGCAAGCTCTGAGACACACTACATTTTGACGCAGAGTAGTGAACTGTTAAGAACAATAAAAACAGCACACACAAATATTTATCTGTTAATTATCTAGAATATTTTCCTGGGAATAAAGTAAATGCAAAGCCCAGAAAAAAAGAAGAAAAAAAATAGTTTTATGAATGCATGACCCCTTCTACTCTGACATTCTAAAAAACAAATCAAAAATATTCATAACCTCAACCAATCAATCTTGCACCCACGCACCGCAGGAAAAAAAAATGAAACACAATCTGAATTGATTATCTACAATGAAAGTGTGGAAATAAGAATTGGCCAGGATTCATGGAGACTTCAGCCCAGTGTTTTAAAATATCCATTTAATCCTAGCTGCAGATATTCTTAGAAATAAATAAAAAGAATCTTGACGTGCGTGAATAACATTAATTGTTGGCAATTACCGCCGTGCAGTTGCAAATCGAGCATTTCAAACAGCAAAAATACATATGAGTAAATGTCTGTCTCATTACTGACAGTGTATCTTTAAGACCATCCCCCAGTGTTATTTTATGCAAATCCACACCGCAACTCGAGGAAAAAACCAGTTTGGAAATGTGACCTTTAAAGACCCATTTCAATTCATCACGGTGCCTGAGAGCCGAATAGAAGGATCCAGGGAAGCTTGTAAAGCACAGGTGTCCGGTCTCAGGTCGGCCCACAGGGTACGGTGCTGTGGGGGGGAGATGGGACCCTGGGGAGCTCAGAAATGCCTTTCTCCCTCCCAGTGCTCAACGAGCCGCGACCGCTGGAGGTCAGCGCCGCTGGTTCAAAGCCGATGGCAGCCGCCAACCTTGGTCGGGAGGCAGGAGCACCTCGGAGCCCTGACAGGGCCACAGAGAGTCTGATAACGGAGAGTCTGATAACTGCAGTATGAAGCAGCTCTGCTGGTGACCGCTCATTTGCCTGCTGCCCAACCTGCTGTACTTTTCCCCTCCACTTACAGTGCCACACATGGCAATGGGGTTATCGGACCACCTCGGACTTTCCCAATGCGCTGAACGCTTGTAACTGCATGATCTTCCATCTGGAAATCATTCTGATTTCATTAACATGAGTTTGTCCGTAACTTGACTAAATTTCAGCCGCTTATTGTTGAGCTGTTGATTTTAAAATCACACACACACACACACACACACACACACACACACACACACACACACACACACAAAACAAGTTGTGAAGCCAGAAGAATCGATTGTATTTAAAGAAACAAAGATCACTTACCAGTCAATACCTTTGTGGTAGTTGTTGGTATTAAAGAATTGTACTTCCTCAAATGTCTTCAAACTTGGAAAGTTGCTTGATATTGATGGGTGCATTATGAGAAAGAGATACAATGCTGTGGTTCCTAAAAAAAATAAAAAAATATAATAAAACAATATACAATTGTGAAATGACTTGTGTTCCTCCCTATTCTGGTACGTCTACAACGTTTATTAGCAATGTCTGTTGACTGCTGAGCTGCTAAGAATCACTAGTAATCGTTATTGTCTTAACATATAATCTGTAATGACAGGGAGTAACAATACAGGATTACCACTATGGGATCTTTAATATATGTTTATTGTCATGTTCTGTTGCAACTTTATGTGCTTTCTTCCAGTCAAGGTCATATCTCCAATGTACAGACAATTGAACAGTAACAAGCATACTCTCATGACAAAATATTTCTTTTTAAAAACGCCAGCACAGAATATATATTTAATACCAATAGAAATCAACCTTTAGGGATAGATTTGTAAATAAGAAAGCCTATTTTAGTCCTAGGTATTAAAATAGAGAAGATTAAATAAAACAAAAGATGGCTTGACATTAAATAGAACGTACCGGATGAGTTAATTGCCATAAATGTTTTTCTCCAAGTAAATATTTCCTCAGTTCAAGCCTGCATTCAATTAGTATGAGCCATTGCAAGGGTAGTTTCAGCCATGAAATTTGCTTTGTAAAGATGAGCACTTTCAACTAAAATGCTGAAAATGCGTAGGGAAACTTTTCAGATTCTCGGTTTCCCCCCCAAAAAGACTTTTCCAGGCAAGTGGCTTCAAGCGCACGCCGACGCATTTCAGCAGAACGAGATGAGTCGAGATGAAGGGCGAACGCCAACACCGAATCAGAGAAAAGAACACAACGGATGGGATAGAGACATGGTGTAAAAGCCACAGTCATCCGACGTAAGCCATCGATGTTAATTCTTCGCTGGACTGAAAATGTCATGTTCTGTGACAGCAACACAAAGTCAGTACTAGCTAGTCGTCGAAGGGTGCTTGTCAGCCTCAGATCTCCTCGCAACGTTTTGTTGTGTCGGTTCTCCCGAGGTCGCACTGAACCATGTCCACGAGATACCTTTTGATCTGTCGATTTTTATTTGGAAATTAATTCATGTTAAACCAGCCACCGGGGGAGTATGATGTGAAGGGGATACAATGGAGAAAAAGGATGTGCGGGGAGATGCGAGTGTGTGCGATGTGCGTCTCCAGATCTGCATTGCATTTTTTTTTTAAACCCATCGGTATGGGGCCAATTTCCTGGGCTCTCTTCCACTCCCAAGAATATATTGAAAGACAAAAAAAAAAAATGATCGATATTTGGAGAGAAATGTAATGCTGGATTAGCAAAGGACTTCTGCGAAATTGGAGATAATGATTCTTATTCTTTTTCATTTCATTTTAACCTGTCCATTATACCAACCAATTGATCCAAAAAAAATGCTTAAAGGTAAGCTTTTACAAAACCCGTCCGGGCAGAGGTCCACAGTGCCAGGAGTAAAACAATCAGTTTAGCTGTTGTGCATTCAGAAATAAGGGTGTCGCTTTTCTGTCAAGTATACGTACCAGTTTTCTGAGGTCCTATCACCATGAATTTCGGCAAACGATCGCAGGTCTTCTCTTTTGACCAAATGTCCTTGTGTCTCTTGTCATCGCAGGGATTCTGACAGCACCAAAGATAAACCATGCAAATTAACTGTCAGCCAACCCCCCCGCCTCACATATGCATGTTATGAAATACGGACAGGCACCCACATCACAGATCTAAAAATACATTCGGTATCTGCAATAAGCCATAAATAGGTGTCTTTTCAGCCGTACTCGCTGTTGCTCGAAACCAGCGCAGAGATGGCCCCGATCCGGCTTGGATCATCCAAACCTGGTTGGACCTACTTCCTGGGCTCACCTGCCAGAGCGGGTGCTTCTGCTCGGCGAAGAGCTGGAAGTACTTGTGGGCCAGCTGGAGCGGAGGCAGCGTGTGCAGCTTAAGGTTGGTCCAGCACTGGACAAAATTCGCCAGGTTTGCAAACGTGTAGAGACCGAGCCGGTCGTTCCCGTAGTTCGATAAATGGGTCATGAAGATGCTTATCTGAAAAGGGAGAGGGAACCAGAGAGAGTAAGAACACAAAGGTTGAGCTTAAATAACTTCCACCTGCTACCATTAGATGGCAGTAAGGACATCCTGCACTGGGCACCTGGGCAGTTCCTGTTGAAGCTCCAGGCCATATCTGACAGTTCTAAAGCTTCCTATCATCCTTTTTAAACTGCTGATTAGGAAGAGGAAGAAAGCCACTGGCAAAAGTCTGTGAACCCAAAGTATCTCTAGCACTTAAAACTGCTCTTATATGAGATATCTTTGAGAAATATGAATAAAAAATGACTTACAATCAATATTGAATAATTAAGATCTTTTTAGTCCCAATAAAAAATGTACTTCCCTATGTAATATATTATAATATCAATTTTAGAGTGTTCTCTAGGTTTCACACCTTTCCAAACTGATAACAAAATTTTATATAGCTGCACAGTGTGTGCATGTCAAAATACTCTGAGTCTTTTAATCAATGAAACTAAATTCAACTGTATTGTTGTGCACTAACTGATATTCACTTATAAAAAATTTGCAATTTGAAATACAAGGCGACTATTTGCAAGAAATACAGCAGACAATAAAGGCTTCCAATGATATTGATATGGACTCCATTAAAACCTGCAATAAATGAGTATACAATTAGGTATACCACATTTTCTCCATAGAAAGTAAATAAATGATACCCCAAGAGAGCCAATTTAAAGTGACTCAAAAATGAGTTTGGTCCTTGAGTTCCCTTTACTCGTTGAAAACAATCATTTGATTTTTATCATTTTCAGGGCCACCTGTCCATGACTTGGAGTTCAGCTGAAGCGTCTTTCGTCATTTGTGCGCGTGACTACGCCCTCCCTTAAACAATGCCCGTGGCTGGAGCAGGGAATCGACATTTCTGATGCGCGAATCCCCACTGCGTTAACCTGGAGGAGGCTGAAAGCCCTGACAGACAGACTGACTGACAGAGGCGTTAGATGTTGGGGGGAGAGGATGTAACCGCAGGAGGGGGGGGAGGGGAGATGCAGTCAGGAGGTGGGTGAAGAGGGCAGGAAGGAACCAGTCCAATTCCCGCTCTTATAGACGTGACCACTGCCTTCTGTGAAGAGCATTATCAAAGCCAGGCTGGATTGCCAGCCAATGAGTCAGCTGTTTAAACCAGTTTAATCCTTACTTCAATAGAGTAGAGATACACCATTAATCACGCCAATCACGAGTCCGGAGTTTGTTTCATTTCAATTTTAAAATTCCATGAATTGATTTTAAGATTGTGCTGTCATCCTTTGTTGAATGTGATCCAGAAATAACTGTGATCGCAGACATTATTCCTGGTACCATTATGCCTTCATCAAAGACATTTTCACTTAATGGTATTTCAATATTTAGAAAAATTATTTAGGGTAATTAATTAGGGTTATTAGTTACAATGGGTTCACTTCCAATAATGACTTTGCTAAATCTAAATGGCTTTTGGAGTTAAGTATCCTGTTAGAATCCACTGAATACTTGAGTCAAGTACTGTAAAAGGCTGCCTTGTTGCTTTTGTAAGATAAAATACTGAAATCTATTGAGCACTGAAAACCTGACCTTTAAACAAATAACAAAGTTGTTTAAAAAGGACACATTTTTTATTCTTATTATTCACATTTCCCAACATTTTATCCCTATCATAACATTCTGCACGAAGGCCTCATTACACAAAGGCCTACTGTATTGCTTATGGCTTCCATAAACATGTGTGGTCCTGAAAACTAGAGAAATATAGGTGTCAGAATTAAATGAGTAACCCTTAGCTGTGATCACAGGTTTAATCACAGGTTTAGGCTGCTGTAATGGGTTCAACGTTCATTCCTCTTTACACGCTTTTAAAGAGTTGTCACAAGGTCAGTGCGTAGTGCACAGTGCGCAGTGTACTCCACGCCCCATTAATAAGGTGGACAACACCTAGCCAGACAACACTCAGAAACACACACTCAGGGCATGGATATTCTGTCAATGCCTTCCCTCCCGTTTCGCTCAGATTTATAACAGCCCCGCGAATGTGAAGACGGGCGGTTACATCAAACGGGGAAAAGACTCTCCTTGACAATCGGTTTGCTCGGGATCAGAACGAGGTGAAACTCGCAGTTCACTTCTGATATGAAGAAAAGGAGCCGGGGCTCGTGGTGGTTGCGAGAAAAAAGACTTTGTTTCAGACCAGCACCTATGCTGCCATAATGGCTGTTCAGAGAAGATGTATCAAGTAACTGCCCTAGTTGGAAACAGGCACAGTGAGAAGTTAAAAGAAACCCTTCCGTATGAAGATTGCATTCAGCCTAAAATAGCTAGCAGTAGCAGGAGCGCAGGTTTCGAACACAAAGGCGCATTTCTACATCAGTGGGTGGGGTTTTGAAACGAACCAGTGAGGCGTGCATCTCCGTGTCGACACCCCCTTAAGTCTTCACATCAACACGGCTCAGACTGCCTGCATCCGACAGCTTACCCACAGTGCCTGGAAGTTGCGCCAAAGTTTCACCTTTAAGAGTTTATTTCACAGTTTGAAAACGAAACTGACAAGCCTTGGGGAGAAGAAGGTGGAATGTTTATGCAAGTTATTAATCCATGAAATACAATTGAGAAATTATGTTATGAATGTCGTTACACAAAGGGAGCTGAAAGTATTCAACAGCTCTAAAGGTGAAATTTCTCAATAACGTTCTAGAGTCATTCCTGGGGACACAGCCAAAAATAGAGCCGTGGATTTTTCATAACCCACGTGCAATCAAATGTTTAGATTCATGTAGTTTTGCGTTAGTGTTTTGCACACAGAAAAACCCTCATATTAAGCAGCATGTCAGCCTATAACAGACGATTTTGTATGACAACGCAGGCAGCACCGATGCAATAACGGTTGGGCGTAGGAACTTATTCTGAACACTTGGAATGTTGGAGCCCCGATGTTGCCGATGTCTGAGAAAGCCTCCGCTATGACGGATTAAACAGTCTTGTCAGATACGTTGTGTTAGGGCACTGTACCAATGCTCTCTCCCAGCTTAGATGCCAAACCAACAAATACAAATCTTATTTAGGTTTTGCAGGGCCTTTCTATAACACTTTAAGCCTTGTTTTCATTTTAATGGAAGCCCTCTAACCAAATTGCGCTTATCTATATTGCCGAGAGATGCTTTGCTGTAATTTGCTGTGCTTTAAAAGAAGTGGTTTGGCGCGGGATGTAACTTAAAATGTCACTGTATTTTCCTCAAGATAATGAATGGCACCTCCACTGCCCCACGCATTCGAAATAAAGACAGCAATCAGTCCTCTACTGCCCCTGAGGTTCCAGCAGGCCTTGTATTAGATAGTGGCATTTCTGATAGATTTGCATTCTTGCTAGCCCGTGCGCGAATGCCTCTGAATATTTATTGGATAATGGGACACACTTCATGCCACTACTTCCCAAGCAAAAGAACAAGTGTCTTTTTTATCATCTCACCTTAGCTGCCATTTCATCAGTAAAAGCTTTTAAAAAGGGCCCTCTAAACACGGCTCACGCGGGCATGTAATTCTCTGGAGGTTGAGCTCTACATTTTGCTCCACGCACCCACACGTCCTTCCAGTGAAAATCACTTTTGCAAAGGAAACAGACCAGGGTATTCAGCCTCAATCAACATATTGACTCATTTAAAAGATATCAAAAGAAATTTAAAAACACTAACAAAACTAAAACAAACAAACAAACAAAAAACACTATCTTAGAATATGGCTTGAAAAGATGAATCATTTTATGTTTTGTTTATAGCCGATATGATATTGCCTAGCACAATAACAAAAAGACAGTTCTGACTGCTTTGTATTTATATTAGTGCTGAAATAGTTTATTTACGATCAATGAAGTGAATGTGAGAACCTGGTTCTTTTTTTAAGCATGGCAGGTGCAATCTGAATGCATGCAGCCAATACGCCTTTGTTTCCATTACACACGCCGGGTTCACAGAACCGCCCTGTTTTCACATCACTGAGTCAGGGAATGCGCACACTGTATGGAAGCAGCAATCCAGATATCTCGATGGCTTTTTGTCGGAAAACCCAATTTTTGCCGCCGCTGTTGTTGCTGTGGGTTAATTAGGAATCAGCCGGTCCCACTGATGAAGACAAACAGCCAACATGTGTGGCTCCCTAATATTCACTATCGGGTTCCTAGTGCTGTCCTTGCACTTTTTCCCGAACACACAGCCCATTATCGCAACATGCCTCGCTGGATGATTCATTTACTTTACTCCTGAGGACTGGAAGGATCAACATGGCCCTGAGCTCATTTATTTATGCTGTTTCACATGCACGAGAGGAGGGGGGAGGGGGGTGACATCCATTTTGGAGGTAATTTTGGCACAGTGAACAGAGAGATTATAATTCGGTTCTTCTCTACCTATTCTATCTGATGGGTTTCCAACCGGGAATGTGAGACTTTCAAACAGCTGCTCCTCCTGGAGCAAGTTCAAGACCTGACAGCATAGTTAATCATGTTCTAGGCGTCCTCTGAAATTTTCATGGGATTGACTAAAGACGAAGAACCTTCCATTACCATGGTTTAGTATATTTAAACCAAAGTCCAATAGGGGAGAGAACTGCGCACACTTTCTGAATTTCATAAGATCATTCTTGCCCCGAATGATAAGACCTTGTGTAATCTTTGACCCACTTTACTTGCCGTAAAATATCAACTGGTAACAAGTTATAGATACTCTTTTTCAAAGGATTCTCTCATTCGGAGGATCTAATCAAAAGGGGAATGAAACGACGACAACTCTCTCATGGGCAGGAGACAAATGCTGAGGTTTTCTGTTACATCACCGTCAGATAATTTATCTGTTCATAAATCCTGACACATTTTCTCTCAAGAGTGCAGCACAGATGCAATGAAAAAATCAGTTTTTCTAGAGAACATACCAAATTACCATTCTGTGTTTGTGTGTATATATATAGACATATACCAAAGCACATTATCTGATAGAAGACACAAACATACGTATGATTAGTATTATATTTCTAGGGCAGGAGCTGCAGTGTATGGAGGTTCTTGTTCTACCCCGTCTATTAATTATCTAATTTAAATCATTTGAGCTATTTGAGAGGTCGCTCAAAAAAACGTGGTCACAGTGGCACTCAAGGAACAGGATTGGCTTACCCTGTTTAAGGGTATATTTCCTTTCGTTGTGTAAAAGCACAGCATAAATGTCACTAATTGATAGACACTTAGTTATCTATTTAGTATTGGGCATGCGTGAGCATTCACAAAGTTAATCTTGCACATGTCATAGAACATTCTTAGATACTTTCTTTATTGCTGTTAATCTGACGTTGGCCATGATGGCTATGCACAGAGCTGTCGGTGGCACGCAGGGAAGAGCCTGGCCCGAGAGTGATCGGACACAGAGAAACGGAGTATCCATTTAAGGCCTTTGTTGCTCATTCCCAACAAAATAATTCAACACAAAACCGAAAGACTCCAACAAAACGCCCTTTTGGGTACAACTAAATAAAACAGACTTTTCAGTCTTCACCAAAAACGTATCTTCCTCCAGACAGCTCTACTCTCTCTGTTTTAAAATATTAAGGGTTGGCAACCGACTGTGGTCTTGTTAAGGGAACCACAGTCAGGTGCATCAATCTGTCCCTGGCAGTACTCTAAATAGAGCTTGTTGGCTCAAGTCTGCCTGTGGGCGTGGCCCCAATGCGTGCCACACTACCATAGAGAGAGGTGTCTCTTCCTCACACTTTTTGTACACAGGCTTCTGCTCCACTCCCAGTAACAAACATAGCTCTTTCTTTTCTCAAATCTATTTTTCTTGCTCCAGTCTTGGCCTGACAGACTTGTTATGAACCATGAAGCCAAAACGTGCAATGAAAGTTAATCACACTCTCCGTGTCTGAGCCTTGTTTGCAGGGTGTGGGTGGCGTTTATGTGACAGAACGTCAATCCTGACCACTCAGGAAGCTCAGTATTTAGAAATATAATCTTTGGTTATATTGCCCATAACATTCTGAATAATTTTGCATCACAACCACAAAGCTAGTGAAGATTACAATGCATTGTGCATTTAAACAGTGCAGTGGATGACTAATTATGTTCTCATGTTCATCCATGCACATCCTGACCATATAAAGGTATCTCAACATTGTTTTCCCTTCAGCAAATAGAGCTTAATAGGGTTCAAATCATAGCCCCATTTAGTCTGTGATGTGAAGTAGAAAAGCTTCTGTCCCCAGGCTTGCTTTTTGGAATTTCAAAAACGGTTCCAGGTGAAGGTTATTTTCTTCTGGGCAAGCTGCCACACACACACACATCCACACACTATATATATATATATATATATATATATATATATATATATATATATACATAGATACAGATACATATTACTGATGATAGGACACCCCTTTCCCATTACGAAACACTTAGTTCTAGATATATTTCTTTATGATTGAAATTTTTATTGCTTCTTAGTTTGCGCTCCATTTCATTCTCACACTGAGGCTGGATTCCCGTTTGCTCTGCTAATTTCCACTAGAATAATTGAAAGTTGAACATCAATACCGAAATTGATGTCGTTTAAATTTGTTCTGCCTCTTTTAGTAAACGTCTTCTCCTGCCTACCTCGACCCGGTGTTCACATCTATTCCAAACTCCACATTTAGACTGTGACTGTTCCTTAGACAGTAGGACCATGGCTCTGTCAAAAACAATTAGCATGGCAGTAAAATATTTAGATGTTCCCCGGATGAAAAAAAAAAAACACAAATTGTGTGTGTGTGTGTGTGTGTGTGTGTATTAAAAACATCTCAAGAGAAGCTGATTGGTTTATGGTCTGCTGGATTGAGGGGCAGTACGGGATAGGTATGCCAACTCCACCCCTCCCTGAATCCTACTCATCATATTACACTCCTCCACTGGGGTGAGGGATAATAAGAATAAGAAGAAAAAAGGCAACGATAGAAGGCCAGGGAGACATGCAACTTGTGATACCTTGTCTCTGAGATATCACTTCCAGCTAGCTTGCTTGATATATTCTGGTGCTCCTACCAGGAGATGCACCAGCCCAAGTCCCATTTCTGAGGTGATTTGAATAATGGATGGCCACGTAAATTATTCTTGTGTAACCTGTAATCTCTGGTGAGATCTGCGTCATGCTTTTTTACCATTGGCTTCGGTGTTGTGTAACTCACTGGACCCGCCCAAACCACAAAAGAGATACGTCATTATAAAAATGTCGGCTAATGCGAACGACGGAGGCAAAAAAGATTGCTGATATTTGAGATTTATTTTTTATTTTTTATAATAAGGACAGAAGCATTGCTAGTCATTAAATGTCAACCCTGATTCATTTACATAGCCACGTGAACACTCGGGTTGGAAAAAGCCCCTTGGAGAGATTTATGTCACATGGCTGTGGTTGTGAGGAGCAGAGGCACTTTCCTATTATATTATACAGGGACTGGAATTGAGTGAGGGGGTGTGGAGTGCCCGTTTTTTTATTTTTTTTATTCTCTGAATAATGTCACACTCATTGCTCTCATCACACCATGTCCACAATGTTTACAATGTGGTAATGCATCATGCATCATTGGTTTTGTTTAAAATATAAAATATGACCATCACCAAGGGTGGGACTGACTCACTGGATACCAGAAAACGTCAGTCCGTAGACCCCTTCGTGACGAATCGTGTTGGGGGTCTGCCCAAGAAGAACTGTCATGCCAGCTGTAGGGATCTGGCAATTGGACCAACGCCGTCCACCCTATGGTGTGCCCTGAAAGCCCACTCTGTCCGTATTCATTCGGTCGCCCGCTTTCCACTGTGCAGGGGAGACGAGACAAACTGGAACGACCTCCTTGCCCCCCAGTAACATCTATTTGACCGCTATAATGATTTGTCTGGGGTAAGACCCCTGCTGTTTCAATCTTTCGCGCACAGCTCCCCACGACCCCCCCCCCGACCCCCCCCCCTTTCAACAATCAGTTCATTTAGTTGCTTGGGCTTGTTGCCTAATGACTGAGGCTATTGACTTTCTGTTTCAGCATGGCTAGATGTATTGATTCAAAGGCTGTTTAATGTAACAGCATATAGCTCACAGTTAATGCTGCGTTGGTCTGGGGGTGTTCGGTGGTGACCCACTCTGGGGGCAAAATTCATTCTGTCATTGGATGCAGTCTCACATCTCGTATTATCTATCACTTCCAATTACCCAAGAAAAGTGTTCAGGAGGGACAGACACGCTTTCTTGCCATTAAACTTATATGGCATATGAAAAGCATTTGCAGATCATGCAGCCCAATGATCGAATATTACAGCTTCCATATTGTAGTTGGGAGTTACCATGTGTTCCATAATAAATGGCCGACTAAAAATAGAACCCAGATGACCCAGCTCAGTTTACATTTTGGGTCCCTCCCAGGCTCTCTAAAGTGTTCTTTTTTAAAATACAAAAACAACAGAATGTGATTTCTCACCTCTAGCGCGAGATCATGCTTCCAGTGCCCTTCCAGCCCAATAACGTGGTAGCCATAAGTTAAAAAAAATTATGTTCAGATATAAAAGGTCAAAGTTTGTGCCACATATTTTTTGTCTACTTTTCGTTATATTACACAGCAGAGAGAATACTCAAGTTTCTGGCTAATAGTTACAGTAGTAACCTGTCATAGTCAATCACTTAATTTAATAGTGTAAACAAAAACACTCAAAACGTTTGAACGGATCAGACGTTTACAAAAGACAGATATTAAATTGGTAAAGACAATACTTTTCAGCCTATGTGGAGAAGACTGTTTCGCAGTTGGCTTTTCAAAAACAAAATCCCTGTAAACTACAGTAAAGTAACTGAGATTTTCAATAACATGGGCCACAGAAAGGTATTCTTTACGGCATGATCATCTAGGGACAAACAATACCAGTCAATGTCTCTTTATTGTTGTTTCATTAAACATATGTGGTTTTTATCAATTAAACACATGGTTTAGAGACCAAGTGTTTGAACTGTGCATGGAGCTGGTATGACTTAATGTTTGTGCATACTATTGTATTAGTAACAATAGGTACAACTACAATCTGGCTTATCACATTTCTGACAACAAAGCAATAGCAATACATTAAATTAGGCTGATTAAGAACACTGTAAAAGCAATTATGTTAGCACTGTATGACATAATGTAAGCACAGCTCTTCAGTGAATATGTCTTCAGAACAAAGAAAGCCGGCCTATTTATGGCACCAGCATGCAAAGGGCTCCTTGTATTAATAATTAAAGTTCTACAGTCATGAAAGCCCTAACTGATTTTCATTGATCATTAAGAACAGACTTGAAGCCAAGGGACTTACAAGACAAAACTACAGAGTATACAAGGTAAACAGTTCCCATTTAATAAGCCTTTGTTTAAGCAAAAGCAGTCTGCCTCAAGGTAGGCGAGATCAAACTCTGAAACGACAACAGTTGGAACATCAAGATATTTATAATCTAAAAATTTAATTCTCCCATCAGCATGCTTCTTGCGATGTTTCACAAGGCTTCCCAACACAAATGGAGGGCTATTTACGGGGGAGGAAGTTGGAAGTGCGAGCGTCTGGTACATTTTGGTGTATGCACACAGGCGCACACACTCTGTAGCTCTTAAATTTAAACAGTAGGCCCTATAGCCACACATTAGACTCTGCAGCCCTAGAAGAGTACGGCACTCATTACAACCCTGTAAAAAAATTATCCCCTGCAAAGTTTACATTGCAAGGAGAAGAAGAGACTTAAAATCAAACACATTCTCAGCGGGTTGTTAGTCTAGCAGAATTATTTTCTAGTTGTAAATATGTGTTTATTGAATGCCAACGCAGTTCATTTTCATGAGTAAGAAAGCATAATAGAAAAAATAAATAAAAAATTTGAATTGAGATCAGTCCTTACTAGTGCTATGGAGAGAGAAAATAAGCTTGCTTTAAGGTCAAGCGATCCATTCTGACAACACACTGATGCTTGGTCTGTTTTAAAATAGTGTGGCTAATATAATGCTTTTGAATTTGAGTATAGAACAAGTTTGAATGCAGATTACACTACATAGTTGTTTAATGCCGTTCATCCACTCTTCGACTTTAATTATCTCTAGAACTATAAATGCCTAATAATGTTCACATTACACAGTTATGTCACGGACAGGGGAAGAAAGAACGCAAGGGAGATTCTGTGCTTACTATGTGAAAAAAAGTGTTGCACTTCCCTAATTAATGGGACTAATATCGGGAAATATTGCAAACATTGCTAAATTCAAAGCGCTTAACCCCATGTTTTGAAGACATGCATAATTTGAACAAACTCCCACATATTTTTGTAGAGAAACACATTTAATGCATTAAATCAGTTGCAATTCAAAGAAGGGGACATTTAAAATAAAAATAAAAAAACATTTAAAATAAAATGTTATGGTTTTATTTTATTTATCTAGGTTGTTGGGCTATTTCTTAGGTCTATTTACATTATCTTCACATTTTGGTTTATGTGTAGACATGCTTAATTTTTTTCTTTGCTTCGGCGATATAAATTGTCTTCTGTCAATGCCCTTGACTTGACTCGAGAGAGAGCTTGTTGATTGATCTCGCCACAAACGTTGTCACCACCAGAACTGATGACTGACAGCAATGTTATATCAGGTTTTAAGCGATAGAGGCTAATGTGTATGATAGATTGTCTATGTAAAACAATCTTCGAGCCAGTGGACATTTGTTCCAATGACAACCATGTAGAAACAGATGATAGCAATTTTTTTTTTACTATGTGGCAGGGAGGGAACTTATATTGCTTGCCACTTAGTTGCTGGATATCATCTAACTCTCTTTATCGCACACTTATGGCTTTCGATCTGCAGAGCTGTGGAGCGGGGTTTATTTTTTGCAGGAGTTCTGCCCCTTTGGGAAGGTCAAGGCTCAGACCGGCCCAGACCTCTATCTGATCACGCCAGCGTGCCGAGGACAGCCTGGAGCCCTGATTAGATCCGTGTTTTTACAGGACGCTGGCAGATGTCAGGGGGGAACAGACAGGGGTCGCACATCCCAAGCTCTCCTCCGCCTCGTTTCTCTCATTACATCTCCTGGCATCTGACAGCATTCAGATTCCAGACCTTACGTAAACCTTTGTCAAACGCTCAATTGCTTTCTGCTCAAATTTGAAGATGTAAAGCATTTGGGAACATCGTCTGGAAGATTAAAAATCCAGTGATTCATCAAAATAAATAAAAGCCTGTTGATCAGGACATCAGCTTTAGCACAGTATTACCCTGGGGCTCTTCAGTGAACCACAAATCTGTTGGCCGAAGGCATTCCTAAACAAAAAAGTATTTAGTTTATGGCAATGTCATTTCTCTTCCCTTAACCAGAAAATATCAAGAACATAAGAAAATATGCTATTTATATGCATCAAGAATGAATCGAGAATATATGGAAGTCCCAATATATAGTATTTAAATTCAATCGTTTGCATGGCTAGAAGAACTGCTTGGCATTGTCCATTCAGCAGGTGGACACAGAAGTACTAACTACTATAATTTCAGAGGGACTAGCTATTATAATTTTGGAGGGTCTAATTATATTGGTTTGCCCACGGCTCCTGAGGATTTCCACCTTGTTGCAGTAGATTTTCCTTTTTTATTTGGACAAATACAAGAAAATACATTGCAGACTGGCGATAGTCCGGCACAATTAATGTATCTGTGATTTAATTCATTTTCACCGAGAAGACGGTAAACATAAAAAAGTGTCAGAGTATGTCGTATGGTGTATGAAAGTATAAAGTATGGTCATTTTGGGCTCCATTGTTGTGTAACCCAGATATTCTGTATGGTGAGATTTTCAAAATGATTTATGTGAGCAGTTAAAGTTATTTTTATAACAACAGTAGTTCGTTGTGGGTGCATATAACTAATCAAAGATAAATAATTGCTATTTGCCCAATGTCAAACACATTGTATAACTATAAAAGACTATAAAAGTATTTTTTCACAGCTTTATAGATTTAAATATATACACTATATGGACAAAAGTATTGGGCCACACCTCTTAATCATTTAATTCAAGTGTTTAATTCAGTCCCATTGCAACAGGTGTATAAAATCAAGCACCTAGCCATGCAGTCTGTCTTTACAAACATTTGTGAAAGAATGGGTCGTTCTAAAG
>JAOYSI010057401.1:7929-24507 GCA_025775065.1 Hiodon alosoides
CCCCAATATCTCCAGTCACTGTCTCTGGATAAACAAGGTAATTAACCCCAATATCTCCAGTCACTGTCTCTGGATAAACAAGGTAATTAACCCCAATATCTCCAGTCACTGTCTCTGGATAAGCAAGGTAATTAACCCCAATATCTCCAGTCACTGTCTCTGGATAAGTGAGATAATTAACTCCAAATTCTCCAGTAAATGACTCAGGATAAGAGCATCTGAGAGTTCTACAATAACATATAACTATACTGCTTACCAAGGGAAACCATTTTAGTGAATTTATTTTTAAAAAATGAGAAAATGTAGCGATTCTGAAGACTGATTACTTGCCTTGGCAACATGTTAATTCATTTTAATAAAGCGATATTTTAAACGACTTTGACTTGGCTTAAGCTCTACATTACCTCATCAGTCAGGGATGCAATTTGGCAACAGCGATTTGATCTATTAGACGTCAAGCCTCGTGAAATTCAAGAGCGAAAAAGCGCAGAGAGCAGCCCATGTGTTGGACGCGTTGGGAGAACGACGGCTTTGTGCCTTCGGTGTGCCGGAGTCAGGCCAACGTCATGACACTGTCATGACACCGTCACTACAATGTCACGACAACGTCACGACAACGTGGCGGCGGGACGGGGGTCCTCATTCAGCTCAGTTCCTTTTTTTTATTGAAACGGGAAAGTACCACAATCTTTGTGGATCAAAAATCCCCACCTTCAGAGGGATTATACGTCTACAAATGCTGAGGTAAAATGTAATAAGTCTAAAGGGGGAACTTTTGTCTTTAGTACCCACACCCTCAAAAAAAACCCCCAGGTGTTAATAAGGATTTAACAAGGCGTTCAGATAGCCTGACCCTTAAGGTTCTATGTGCCCGCCAAAGGATAGGGCAGGATAGGTTTCCAAAGGAGGTGGCATTGGAAAAGTATCCCGGACGCAGTCTTGATTTGCAGGAAAGTCCGGAAAGGAAAGTGATATGACAAGCAGCGTAAACGCGGCAGGTTAATTGTTCTCACGTTCTGGCGTGATACCACGCAATCACCTCTGATGACAAAGAATTACGTCACAAGCGCCGAGTTTCCCTAATGTACCGGTACTCACGAGACCTCAAAGTTCACCGGTACCTCGGAAGACCTCGTACGCGAAGACGACCTGTCTGTGAATTAGTCAGCAAAAAATAAAAGAGGGGCCTGTGTATGTGTATGTGTGTGTGTTTGTGTGTGTGTGTGTGTGTGTGTGTGCGTTTCCACGCACCCACGTGCCAGCACTAAAAATACTCCCACGGACACAGACATTGCTGGATGCTTTCCAAGAGATTGACCTGAAAGGGTTCTGGCCAGAACTAATGGCATTCAAGAACCCATGCGATTGTCATCACTCCTTCCACTGCCCAGTGTAGACAGAGCGCACGGGTTGGTGAAATAAAACCAAAACATGTGTATAATCAAGGAACCGTCCCGTCCTAGCGAGCCCAGTCCAAACGTGGGTGGACACCAGCTGAATAACAGCCGGGGCCTGCTCAGATACTAAATACATAAATAAAAATTACCTACTGAGGCCGTTCCGGGGGAGAACGTGTACAGACACAAATAAATAACGTTTTTATGGGATACATATCCACATATTCCATCTGTAGTTATTCGGAATTCCTAGGTTTAGAAAAATTTCAGCAAACCAATGATCTGCGCTGGAAAGGAATAGATCCATCTGAAATATAATTATGTTAGCACGGTGGTATGACCGGTTATTTTATCTCCATCTACGCGATAAAGATGTGTAACCAGGACATTTAAACCACAGTCATCCATAGTAAGGGTCGTAAGCATTTAACCCAGCTGTGATCACTGAGGAACGTCAAGTCAGGAAGGTGGACATGATGGTGAAAATCAGGTGAGTCCCGGAAGAACTCTCCCCCAACATCATCAACACTTTGTCACCAGCAGCAGCACCAGGCCCAAAACAAACAGCCCTAAACCTTTCAGACAGATACACACTCAAGCAGTGCGCAGTTCACGTAAGAAGATACAGAATATCCTTGAACCGACTCCAAAATCTGACAGAGTACACAACCTTGGCGGGATGGCCCTAATAAACCGTTTGCTAAGTGAGGAAGCCCTGGCCCTCTCCCAGGAAGGCTTTTAAAATGCTGTGCGTCAGGCCCTGCAAGAGAGTGTTTACAGTGGGTCGGATGGCTTTTCTCTGGATCAGCTTCTCCGAGCTGAAATTAAAAAACCAGAGACCAAAAATGAGGAATTACTTGTTTAAACCATTCATAGGATATCTTCAAGGCTTTTGGCAGCACTTGTGAAATCAGATCTTGGACGGCTTATGTAACATGTGCAAGATCAGGTTGTCCCAATCAAATCAGTGACCAAACGATGACGATCACAATTGTTAAAAAAACAACAACAGTAATTATCAGAAGAAATAAAGTCATAATCATTTATAAAAACCAGTTTGTGAGTAGCACTGTGCTTCAGCAGAGTATTGTACCAGTAATCGATTAGCAACACGATGGTAATTTGTTGCTCAGAACGAACAATATTGATTGTACACAACAGAGGTAGTAAACCATTAATGAAAACATGTGGCCAAGTGTAAATATTCGTTCCATTTCAAAAACAGGTTAATAACCACCTGCTGAAGAGGGGTAGCTCTTGCGGAAACAACCTGAGATTTGAAATTATTGACAAAGAATCGATCTTATGTTTAATTTAATTTTTTTCATTTAATTTTTTGCCCCCTCTCCTTTTAATTATAACAAAAACTGGAGATGTTTCAGTCTGAGTTCAGCGATTGGTGATTTATCATCCTTAATGGCCCGAACTCACGAATTCCAAAATTCTCCTCTTTTCTCCACACAGTATTTCAGACAGCTGACCGAAATGCGCCTGTGGAGAGTGAGCGACAGGTACCGAAAGAAGAAGCATCCATAATTGGTTTAAATTAGGAATTTAGAGACGGCCAGGTGAACCTGTGTTCCTGTGATAGTCGTGCGGGAGGAGAACTGCAAGTAACCAAGACAATTACCGAATCCATCCGTCTCTTCTGTGTACATTGGTTTCACCTGCGTCCATCCCGGAGACCGGGGGAGTGCTGGCGACAGTTTGCTGCGGAGCAGAGGGGTTCTCGTGCACTTTGGCTGGCAGTATCTGCTCAATTGGGTGGCAGCTAGGGAGAACAGTGTTAAACTGCAGTGGGGCAACTCTCAGCAGGAACCACTGTCGAGGGAGGCAACACTCCTACACTTGGACCTTAAACTGGCACCTCACTCTTTACATTTCCAGTAATGGACTCATTTCTTACCGAAACTTCAGGATTACAAAAAGGGGAAAACACAGCTGAGCCGTCTCGTTCTTTCGAGGCAAAAAATAAATTAAATAACTCCCCTTCTGTTTTTATGGGAAAGATTAATGTGTTCCTCTTAAGCCCCAAGAACCTGGTATAAATACGTCAGGAAAATAACTACTCTAACCTCTCACTCGATCAACTGACGTGTGTTATCCTCTCAGGCACTGAGTAAGAAAACGTGCAGTCTGTACCAATTCAAAAAACAATTAAAAAAAAACCCATTTAAAAAACAATAATAACACGGCAATGTTCCGAGCACAGCCCTTCCATAACTGTGTCATAATACTTGTTTTACCGTCATTCTCATTACAGTAACAGATTAGTTATGACCCCAAGGCCTAAAAAACCACCCCAAATTGCTTCATTATTTTAAAAGCTGCTGTCACTGCCTGCCGCGGAAAAAGGGGAATTTTGTCCGAAACCAAACCTTAGCTGGATAAATCAGCCATGACCTGATACGCGGATCTGTGGGGCTCCTGTTCGGGTTAGGGGACGGCCCAATAGCTGTGCCAGGTCCAATCCTACAAGCTCGCGGGCAGCCCTGGTCATTATACTCCAAATAAGAGGCGGCACATTTAAGCTACGAATGAAATTAGAGGGAGAGACCGCCCATCCAGCGTCGAATCAGGTCATAGTTTTGTTATATTTCATTTGCATAATGTTAAACGCTGTTAGACTCAAAAAAAGAGTTTTCCAGGAGTATAAATATACAGTTACGCATCTGTTTGATGCACATTGTAAATGTTTCATTATGCACCCACAGAACAAAAACACCCACACAGAGCACTTCTTTTAACGTTGAACTAAACAATCTCATATATTCTAAGACCCCTTTTTTCCTTATCTGGATTTATACTGCAGTAGAAGTAAATTAACAGGTTTATAGTCTGCATACCAGCCCCGAGACTCTGAAGTAAATAAGCCACACACACATGATGCAAGGACTGTTGCGCCCCAGGGCCCAGTCGGGGGAGGGTGATCTCGGCCTCCCTCCCTCTCTCGCACTGATGTAAAGGTACATGGCATCCCCAGATCGGTTCACCATGAGCTGGCTGAGAGGCTCAGAGCTCTCCCCCTGTCACATCTCATCTCCTCACACATTGCCGGATTACGAACATGTGCTCTCAAGACGTCAGCTGAAACAAACTCCCCGACTCTGGTTTCAGGGGCTCCGCGGCTCCTTCTGGCCGTGGAAGCCTGCCATGGCCTTTACCAGAAGGACTCATCTCCGTCAGGGAGACCGTCTTCGCTCCAGTTTTGTCTCAGCGTTGTGCAGCTCCTTACCCAGCTCAGCTCTGCACTGATAACGCGAGGGTTCCACCCTCCGATTTCCTTCTGTAGCTACAAGGGACAAACAGACATACAGTGGCTGACTGAGGGACAGGGACAGAGCCAGGCGCGAGGACAGAGTGAGGCAGCTCAATCCGCTGCGGGCCCAACCCGGCCAATAGCGCTAAACATGTAACTCGCCGCTTGTTTACGGGCTGGTCGCTGCCGAGCCCCCTGTCAGTCAGACAGCGGCCGACCGCAAACCCAGAGCGTTCTGCCACCACTTGCTGGTATCAGCACAGAGGCTTCCCAGAAGCATGGCAGAGTTCTGGCAGGGAGACTAAACAACCCGCGGTCGTAATCCACTAAATCTTGGCGCTTGTAGGAGTCCCCGGCCGCACCGCTCATTCACGGACTGACAGCGAGGGTGTCTGACTGAACCGAAGCTCAATAAAAAACCGAGTCCATGGCAAAAGGGAATGTGGTCTGACGAAAGCGCGGATGTTTACATCTTCTCGTAAGCTTCGAGATCTCCGTGTCCAGAGGGGAGAGTAGAGTTTCAAAACAACAGCTCAAACCTCGCTCCATGTTGACACAACGTTGTGCTAGGACGATTTAGGAAGATCTTAATTGGGGTGAGAGCAGTCCCATTCTTCAAACTAAGTCGAGCAGAGTTGTTTTGAGTTCGGGGAAGATGTATTTGGCAAAGAAATCATTAGTCACGTCTAATCTCCATCACGCCACCCAAAAGCGAGCGAGGTGCAGTGGAATCTCAGACTCTCCCCACTGCACTGCCCGCTTGCAGGCGCACAGGAAGCTGACCTGGGAGACGGCGGGCGGCAATCCCTCACACGTCCCACGCCGTTGTGCCCGGGTGCAACTGGCAAATATCATGACCTGGATTGGCTCTTGCAAAATCCAGATGGTAGGTCTGGTAAGTCTGGAGCAGAGACCCAGGCATCACCTAAGCGTCATCCTAAATGAGCAGGCAGTTACGGCCGTGTTTTTTAGTGTGTGAAAGTGTCCCCTGTGTTTACGTCTACCTTACGCCAGTAATGCAAACGACTTCTTCATTCTGGACATCTCTGACGGCAAAAATACCCCACAAACTGAGGGCGTTCAATGAAACTTAAGTGGAAAATAAAGACCTGACCTACAATGGTGATGCCTGTCAAGGCTAAATGGATTTTACACATGGATTAATTGATTAACTGGTTCATTTAACATAAGTTATTTGAGGAATAGAGCAGGAGAGAGGTAGAAAGGAAATGTTTACTTACTACTAACATTACTACTGATTCATATTAGTATGGCCACAAAAGACTCAACTCTCTACCCATAGATCACAAACTCCTTATCAAATAAGCAAGTTTCGGATTCATAAATGTTTTCAGTATAAAGAAGCAGTTTTGTTTATTAGCATGTAATTACACAACAGTGTCAGATCTTTGTCCCTAGAACCTCATTCCATTACTAACCCAGACACAGTTAAAGTTTAAAACACTTATGAAGAGTCTATAAAATATTTCAATAGAGTATACAATTCAGATTATTTCAGATGAGTATGTGTAGTCCTGAAAAGAACACTCAGCTATTATTTTATAGAACTGTAAAAAAAGAGAAGCAAACTCTCCAAAATGGCCTTTTTCAAAGAAAATTGTAATTATACCGTCATTGGTAACGGAGAAACCACCAACTAGCCTTTTCATTGGACGTCTTCGCTGTTGTCCTCCTGGGGTTCGCTTTATTTAAGTGAAGGACCTGAAGCCAACATGGGGGCAGTGGGAGCCGACCTGATAAAACCAATAAAACCAATTTCTCCTCATTTTCTCTTTCCCCCCCTTTTTAACGAGACCTTTCTGCAGAGCGTTGCCGCGCTTGCTTCACTGGGGGCACATTTGGCTCCCATCTGTTCTCCCTCAGGGCTACTCGGGGGTGAGACCGGGACCCGAATTAACGGGTCCAGAGACAGTGGTGAAAGGCCTGACACTGCAAAATGCCGTCTCCGCAGCCTTTTTTGATTACCCACTCTTTTAAAAGTCTTCATCCTGTTTCAGTGTGTGGGACGGCGTGCCTGTGTGTTTAGTGTGTGGGACCGTGTGCCAGTGTGTTTAGTGTGTGGGACCGTGTGCCAGTGTGTTTAGTGTGTGGAACCGTGTGCCAGTGTGTTTAGTGTGTGGAACCGTGTGGCTGTTTGTTTAGTGTGTGGGACCGTGTGCCAGTGTGTTTAGTGTGTGGGACCGTGTGGCTGTTTGTTTAGTGTGTGGGACCGTGTGCCTGTGTGTTAAGTGTGTGGGACGACATGCCTGTTTGTTTAGTGTGTGGGACGACATGCCTGTTTGTTTAGTGTGTGGGACCGTGTGCCTGTGTGTTTAGTGTGTGGGACCGTGTGCCAGTGTGTTTAGTGTGTGGGACCGTGTGCCAGTGTGTTTAGTGTGTGGGACCGTGTGCCTGTGTGTTTAGTGTGTGGGACCGTGTGCCTGTGTGTTTAGTGTGTGGGACCGTGTGCCTGTGTGTTTAGGATGTGGGACCGTGTGCCAGCGAGTCATCTTGTGCATGAGTGAATGAGTGACTGAGTGACTGAGTGGTGAGGGAATGAATGCTGGTGCATGGGTGCGAGTGAGCACTTCAGCTTGGTGCAAGTGTGGCCAGAAATTTATATTAAACTTCCAGAGTGTATTGAACCATCACAGTACACTAGTCTACGCCAACATACCTCCATGGTTTCCAATAGAACAGCCATTACCTATGTTTCAATGGAGGTGAATTTCTCAGCTGTCTAGCCTAAAGTAATGGCTGGCATAAATGGATGATCTCCCTCCAACAGGGGGCAGCAATTAGCTTTTCAACTTTGCTACACTTCCTGTATCATTACATATGTTTTTTCTCTTCATGGTATGTGAAAAGTATTATTTTCCAAAAATTATAATGTTTTTACAATACACAATATGATCTACCGTTATAATATATTGTAAAATATTATAACTTCATTGAATTTAATACTGGCGACATAGTATATTAGTGGTTAGCTCAAAATACCAGGGTCCTGGGTTCCACTCCGGCTCTGTCACACACCCTGTGTCTGTGTTTCTGTCTGTCTCCTGACCTGTGATGGACTGGCTTCCCATCCTGGGTTTACCCTGACCCACATCCTGTGTCTGTGTTTCTGTCTGTCTCCTGACCTGTGATGGACTGGCTTCCCATCCTGGGTTTACCCTGCCTCACACGGTAGGCTCCGGCGCATAGTCACCCTGAACCGAATAAGGAGTTACGTAAAAATGTATTCATTCATTTTATATGATTTAATTATGAAATTACATCATGCATCTGGAACTGTATCACTAGTTTCATTCTCAAACCCAAAGACTTTTCAGTCTGGATTGATTTACATTGTTTTTTTCCCCATGATAATCTCTTTGTAGAGGTGACATTTGTATCCTTAATTCTGGACCTGAGTACAATTACAGCATTATTTCGCAATTCTTGAGCTCATTTTAATTGGTTACAAAAAATGAGAAAAAATAAGAAGATAATTGTTGCCTTCACTCTAAGGTGTCTATTGTTTAAGTTTTTGGCAGGTGCGTGAAACTTTTGGCACTGGTGATAGCGGAAACTTTTTCCATTTGAGAATTCTGGCCTATCACAAGCAAAAGAGTTGATGAATTACTTTACTGGACAGCATTCCAACTGCTTAGTTACAAAAAGTAATACCCAATTAATCAACACTTTACAAACTCAGTGAATGAGTCTTTCGGCAGTGCTGATTACATGGCATAAATTATTCAATGACAGTACTTTGAAAACATCAATACTTGGCACCCAATTGATCCATGCCCTGTGGTGAACACATGACAATGTTCTCACATGTAAACCTATCATGTCACTGGGTTGTCACAACAGGCACTATATCTTATGAAAATGTGGACTTTGTAACGTGTAGGTTGGTGAATCATTTAAAAAAAACTCCTCTTTTTCAGTGGTAATCTTGGTTACAAACCTCTTGACCAACGAAAATGTCACGTAAAATGTCTTGAAAACATTATTTATTCAGTCACAATCCTAGTGCAATCCTACCTTTCTACTTTGTGATTCCACAGAGGACATACTGGATATTATTAGCGAGTATGCGTAGTTAAATATGTGGCCAGGAGTTAAACGGCACAATGAAACGCATTAACGTCAAGACGGACAATTCACGAAACCAGAGGAGCGCCACGCTGCAGGAACCCCCACGTTTGTGTTCAATGCTTCCCTCCAGCCATAATTAATCCCCTTCCACGGTGCAAACTAAATACGGTTCCCTGCGGTGATAAAAACAAGTCTTACGCTGTATCATTGCCCACAAAACAACTCATTGGGTTTTTATCAGCCCTCTGGTGAATGCCGGACAAGCGTCTTGTTTATGCTCTCTGTGTGCGAGCCCGCGCTCGTTTCGCTCTCTTTACTCCGGCTCCACTAGACAACGCAAGGCTTGCTTTAACGAGCTGCAGCTGCTGGTCGCAGCGCTGTCCTGCTCGAGGGCCGAACCTACGGGTCACGCACCCCCAATCACATGAGAAACCTGTTTAATCTGGCAGAGGAATAATCCCATAAGCGCACCCAGAGACGGCGAATCTCGCCGCAGCGCGCGGCCAGGCACCGCGGTTCCCTACGGGCTCTGTTCCCAGGGACCTGAACACAACACTGGCGCTTACCGCCTGGTACTTCCACTGAACAGCCGAACACTTACAAAGTAGCATAAATTTGTATAGCTACTTATCTTAAATATAGAGTTCCACAGAGAGAACCATACAACATTTGTTCACCAGAAGAATGTATACTATTATAGAAATGGGGCTTGCTGGATGACATACATAGAGATGGTTATTCAGCACTTAAAGCTCAAAGCATTCTATTTGGCTCACAGCATTCTATTTGGTTCTCAGCATTCCATTTAACTCACAGCATTCCGTTTAACTCTCAGTATTCTATTTGGCCCCCAAACATTCTATTTAGCTCAGAGCACTCCATTTAGCGCTCAGCATTCTATTTGGCTCACAGCATTCTATTTGGCTCACAGCACTCCATTTGGCTCACAACATTCTATTTAGCTCTCAGTATTCTATTTTGCCCTCAACATTCTATTTAGCTCACAGCATACTATTTAGCTCACAGCATTCTATTTGGTCCTCAGCATTCCATTCAGCTCACAGCATTCCATTTAGCTCTCAGTATTCAATTTGGCCCCCAACATTCTATTTAGTTCACAGCACTCCATTTAGCTCACAGCACTCAATTTAGCTCACAGCACTCAATTTAGCTCACAGCATTCTATTTGGCTCATAGCATTCTATTTGGCTCATAGCATTCTATTTGGCTCACAGCATTCCATTTAGCTCACAGCTTTCCATTTAGCTCACAGCTTTCCATTTAGCTCTTAGTATTCTATTTGGCCCTCAACATTCTATTTAGCTCAGAGCATTCCATTTAGCTCACAGCATTCTATTTGGCCCTCAACATTCTATTTAGCTCAGAGCATTCCATTTAGCTCACAGCATTCTATTTGGCCCTCAACATTCTATTTAGCTCACAGCACTCAATTTGGCTCATAGCATTCCATTAAGCTCACAGCACTCCATTTAGCTCTCAGCATTCTATTTAGCTCTCAGCATTCTATTTAGCTCACAACATTCTATTTAGCTCACTGCATGCAATTTAGCTCACAGCATTCTAATTGGCTCATAGCATTCCATTTAGCTCACAGCATTCCATTTAGCGCACAGCATTCCATTTAGCTCAAAGCATTATATTTAGCTCACAGTATTCTATTTAGCTCACAGCATTCTATTTGACTCACAGACACCTGCACCAAATGCAGAGCTTCAGCTGACTTCAGGCCCCCAGTGAGAACAGAACCCTGGTCTCCGTGCCAAAGGCAATGACCTGCTGCCTGGCTTAAAAATCCAGGGCCCTTAATGAGACCCTGGATAACTCTACAGTGAGTTCCAGGAACACAGAGAGGTATCGGCACTTGTGATGAAACAGAAAATGTACATTCATCTACCGTCCTGCCCCGCAGCATGAACACAAGCCTCTCCACAGCAATGGAGCAAAAACCTCTGCTATAAGGAGACAAGATCTGTAATTATGCCTGTCAGAAAACCCAGAGATTAGAAAATCTCTGCTATAAGGAGACAAGATCTGTAATTATGCCTGTCAGAAAACCCAGAGATTAGAAAATGTCTCGATATTTTAAAATCAGGCTTTCGGTTAAACAATAGATAGACAACCGGTTTGTGGACCTTGATCAATACTACACACCCTGCATAAGTGCTGACACGTATGGGGAAAATTGAAATGTGTTATTGTAAATAGCGAAGTCACCAAGCCATACATTTGACAAATTTAAACAATTTAACAGTATTTAACTCAATCTAGGCATCTCAGTAGACCTTTCGCTAATCCAGTAACAGTGGGGCTCATCACAGGTTGTGTCCTTGGGAGGAAACCCGATCCCTGGCTGCACCAAACCTTGAATAGCTTTCCAGGCTATAACCCCCCACCACCCCAACCCACTCCTCCTGTGAGCTGACTGACTGGAACGTCACTTGGGAGGAGGTGTGCTGCTCCCACTCCCTCTGACTCTGCTCTGCTCTTACGTAAGAAACTTCTCGTTAGACAAACAGTTAAATAAGTTTTAAAGTGGCCGTCTTCCATGTTTAAGAAATAAAAAAATAAATGGGCGATTAAATCAGGGCCCAGCTGACAGGTCTCTGCGCGCTGTCCAGCAAAGTGACCAATTCTCTTCAACTTTTAAACTTATTCAAACGAAATAAAACAGCAAAGTTAAATCATCTCACTTAAGGTGGTGGGTTTACCCTGGGGCTACGAATTCAGCTGGAACAAAAACCTCCTGTTCTAGTTAATCATCAACAGATAGACCTCGGTGGTGTCTTTTATAAGACCTGGGCTTTTCTTTAAACCTCTCAGGAGTTGTCAGAATTTAAGAGCATTATCCAATACTGCAGCTAAACAGAGATAAAAGAAAGGGCTATAATATGCTAGGTGGACGGACCGACAAAAAAAACAAAAAAACCCCACTGATGGCATTAACAGCTTGACGGACGGTGTTGCCTCTGCTGCAGGAAACACACACACACACACACACACATATACTCACTCACCCACTCACTCGAGGGGTAATCAGCCAAAGCAGACTTGAAGCACAGAAAGAAAGATCTCCCAACCCCTCAAAAAAGTGCTCTGAAGTAGAGCTATGCTGCCCTCTAGTGTCTGAGAGAAAAAACTTTTTAATTCGATGTATTATTGTTTACCTGTTGAGCAGACTGGTTTCCAGGGCAATCCTCCACTTTGGGTTTGACCCTGTAAGTTTTCGGGTCAATAGTGCGGATCCTTAACCACTACAGTGGTATCCGAGTTTAGGTTGAGTAAGTTTCGCATTTGAAAAAGAATGAGGTTCGTACACACATGGCTTAGGACAAACCTGTGATCTCTAGCTATGTTTTTTTAACCACTCAATTGAATTATTAAAAGGTCCAATGTCAATCAAAGTTGAAATCATAGTAACAAAATATATGCCATATAAAAGTTATGAACAAAATTCATAATATGTAGTTTATTTATCAGCCATCTCTCCAAAGTTGCACACACTGTGGTAGACTAGAACAGTTTTTATTGTCTTTTGAACACACTCACGTACGTACACACACACACTCACACACACGCACACACACACACACACGCACGTACGTACACACACACGCACGCACGCACGCACGCACGCACGCACGCACACACGCACGCACACACGACCGGAACCTGTGGCCATTTTGTGGGCAACGTGATTGTTAAAATGCTTACCATTTTGGACTACAATCATTTTCAGTAATTCTCAACTGTCCGTCGTTTTGCATTTGCAGGAATGGTGGATGGATCTGTGATGGATTACTTCCTCGTGGGTATACTCAGCTGTCGTGCGTGCACAGCTTAACTAGGTGTGATTTGTTGTCCCTGTACTCCTCATCGGAGTGACATTGGCAACGGCCGTCACGGGGTTAAATGTGATCACATTTACCCCTGTGACGGCCGTTGCCAATGTCACACCAATGAGGAGTACAGGGACAAGACATCACACCTAGTTAAGCTGTGCAGGCATGACAGCTGGCTTAAATGAAGAAGGTCAAAGCAAGTTCCACAACCACGGGAAAACTATTACAGCTAAAACATGTTATATAGTTACAGTCTTAATTATACTCCTAAATTACACAGCCTTTTCTTGTACGCGATACCATCTTTTGTTCTTTCAGTACGATTAGTTTAATTAAAAAAGCTATACAATACAAATTATGGTTATATAACTATGGTTATATATCATTGATCCAAAAGCACTTATTATGGTCATGCATTCATTGAAAGGCGGATGCGGGATGCATCATTCATGAGTTTATGTGGCATGAGGGGACATTATTTAAACAGGCCTGACGTGTATCTACATCTGCACCCACACATGGTTTAGATAAATCAGACACATTATAGAGCACAATAGTATAGCAGAATTTGCAGTACGCATTTGCCCCTTCTGTTGTGGACACGATCCCCTAGAGTCAGTATAAGAGCCCAATGGTTCCCGGTTCGTAGAACATTGGTCTTTGTGGCCACATGCTAACAGTTAATCTGGCTGAGAGCAGTAACGTTGTGGACCCATAAAGCGCACGTGGTCATTTCCCGTTTGGACACACTGGTAACAAAAGCACGTTCCCGGTGGCTTGTTTTCAAGCTGCACTCACTCAGGCTGAAACCCGCTGTTGTCCTCGGTCTTATTCCGTGTGCAGAAACGCACACTGATCTCAGACTGAGTCAACAACAAGTTCCACAGGAAAGATGTAATCAACTCTCCTCTGGTTTCGGGCGAATTTGACTGAAATTCCAGCCTGTGGTGCTGTTCTCATCCACAGAATCTTGAACAGAGATCATTGTGCCCCAGCCTCTGAGCTCAGGAAAGCGCTGTATTTCCCTGAAAGCTAACATTTCACAAATGTGGGTCACTGACAGCCTTCTCCCCGCTCCTGTCGCCCCTCGCGGGTTCCTCTCCCTCATTAGGGGCTGGTATTGTGTGTAAACACCGAATAGTAAAAGAGGGCAGCCAGTGGGCGCCCGTAGGCCCACTTCCAAGCACTCCCAGGCCCAATAAAACCCTGGACCTATTCATCAACGTTGGTGCCAGGGGGGAGGCAAATGCTAGGCTGAGAGAGAATCGTCCCAGCGGCAAGAGTTGAGCCATCGGCCAGGATGACAGATGTCTCCCCTGTGCGCCTCTCTGTTAACACGGCGTGAACTCGCGTCAAGGGTCTACAGCTCTCCGTTTGAAGCTAAGCTCTCTGCTGTTAAAGGGCTAATAGGATCTGCCAAAGCATATCCGTCTGTCCGCTTACACGCCCCATCCCTGCCCACACTCAGCACTCTCTGGCACTGGCCAAAGAACTGCTGGTCACACATGGGGGGGGTCCTGTCCTATCGAGATAGCAGTCTATCCCTATACACAAAGCAGTCTACGCGACTCTGAACCCACCATTGAACCCAAATACGTAAGCTCTCCAGTCGAAAAAGCCTTAGTGGGTTTTTTTTTCTTAGAACAGGTGAAAAATGAACGCGGCGAAAACAGTCGCCAGTCCCGACCTGATCCCAATCCAAAGCTCACACTGTAACCTCACAAAGCAATATGAACCCAACCGAAAAACCATCACTCACGATGCATAATTAAGCCCACGATGATCACTCACGCTTTATTTGTAAAGAATCCATTACTTGAATCTATCCATCACGCTTGGACTACTGGTTTTGGCAGATGTCCAAATCCAGAGCAATGTACTCTAGTAGAGCTAAAGTGTTTACATTTGCCAATGCAATGACGGCACATGGGACACCCTGCCAGCCATTCACATCACTACACAATTTAGTTGCTTAGCAGACGCTTATATCCGAAGCGACATATAGAGCTTACAATTTTGTACATTCATCCACTTGTACAGCTGGATATTTATAGAAGCAATTCAGGTTAAGTATCTTACACAATGATACAACAGCTGGGGTGGACCTGAACCAGCAACCCTTCGGTTACAACAGTTACCTTAACCACTAGCTGCCCCTACACCCAGGCAAGTTACTGAAAATGGAAATTCGGAGCACACTAAGCAGTTAGCCAGTACCCATCACCAACGTCTATACAAACCCCGCCTCCAGCTCACTGCGTGTGGCCGTTCGAACCCTGGCCTCTGTCCAGGTTCGCCAAGGTGTCTAAATTAAAAACAAGTTTGAAAACCTTATCGCTCTGAGCTCACAGCACTAAAGCTTTTTACAACGGTGGTTTTACAGGCCCCTCTCTGAGCCAACAGAACTATTACTAATGTATAAAACTGTTCATTTAGGGGTTATTTCTGGATTCATCTGACGTTATTTGGTTGCCAGCCCTGTTACAAGCAGTGTAAAGAGGGGTTATGGGGATTACAAACGACAAAAAACAGATTACTCTGTGTTGAATTAAATTGTGTCGGCTGTCAGGCCTATACCGCTGTCTAGAGCATCGATCACTCGACTAAAACTATCCATAGACAGCCGGAGCCCATGTCAGTAAGCACACCACTTACTGACAGGTAAAGACACGTTGTTAGCATGCGCTAAGTGCTTTAACTCCGACAGCCAGTGTTACCAACTTTTTCCTGCTTGATTTGGCAACTAATTGAGGCTGTTCACAAGTCTTGTAAGGCATCGGTTTTTGGGCGTTAGCATAGCATTTAAATTAGAATTTGAACTCAATACCATGACTTTAATACGAAAAATTTGCAGAACGGACGGTGTCGCAGTGAAAAGGCAAAATTCAGGGATACAGTTGCTGGGTTGCACGCCCCTGTGCGGAACGGGTAGACTCTGTGCTCTGTGCATAGTCAAATTAACTATAGGGGTTCCAACTAAAATGACACAATAAGAATTAGAACCAGTACGCTTTAAAATACGGGCAGCGAGTGGTTGGGAGAACCTTACCTACCAGTTAAATCACTCTTACCTGTACTATAACTTTACTGTATTGTATTTGCAGAACGCTGAAAGGTAGAACATCGTGAGCTTCGGCTTCTCCCATTTGACACAATTATTATTATAATTTTTTTTATGTAATGACATTACATTTTAATACGTTGTCGTTTCTTTCTCCCACTGTCACTAGATCTTCGAGGCCAGGGAAGATGATTATAGCCTGATTTTTAATCCTTATCTAGATACTGTTATTATTATTAGAAAATTTAAGGGACCACTAACCTGTTTAATATTTGCTGTACATTTTACATTTACATTTAATTCACTTAGCAGAGGCTCTTACCAACAGCGACTAAGTTCTGCGCATTGTGTGTTAGAACTACAACCTCCACAATGCATTTGGAAAGCAGGAAAAGGAAACAAAGCGTGGAATTCACGTGTGATTTGTGGCACCTCAAAAGCTGGTTCGTTTACTGAATAAACTGTAGTAAGTATTGAGTGTTTTCACCAACAATATTCTGTGAATTTTTAATTAAAACGTGCTTTGTAATTTAATGTATTAAAACTGTCAGTCGGTGTACTGGTATCTGTTAACAACGTGATCAAATATTCTCAACGGTAGCGAGTTAGACGTTTTGCTTACTGTTTTAACATCTTCATGTCTATGCATGTTTCATTGCCTATACCTGTTACTCTTGTTAGCTAACCAATTTACCAATCCCGCTTTATTGCTCTATTACCATTCGCCGCAACAGCATTGCACCGCTAATCCGCTGCACGATTCTGTCCAGCTGAGAAAATCAGTACAGTACATCTTTTAGCGACTCCCGTTAAAACATTATTTTCTTATTAACATAGATGTGTGTGTGTGTGTGTGTGTGTGTGTGTGTGTGTGTGTGTGTGTGTGTGTGTGTGTGTGTGTGTGTGTGTGTG
>JAOYSI010057412.1:5356-24504 GCA_025775065.1 Hiodon alosoides
GGGGGTAAGGCGAAAGAACAAAGGCGACTCCGGCGAAGGAGACGCCGACTTTTTGTGTTCCGTTTTCGTAGTTTTCCGGTGGTTTATTTAGTTTATTTTAGTTTGTTGTGTGAACCCGTGAGGGGGATCCCTGAAGAGCGATTATTGTTTATTTTCTGATTGTTTGAAATAAAGCCGGCAAGAAAGCTGGAGAACCCGGAAGTGTATCTTGCAGATTATTTCCGAACCAAGCACGTCGGCAATGAATGTGTATCGGCAACGCCAGGTAGTTCCTTGCGCTGCACTTCAGCATCAACTTGTTGGCAGGGTTTCTCTAAGCTGCGCCATCCAAATAGGGATTTTTTTTAAAACATCTTTTGACTGCACTCTGCCGTCTTTCCCTGAGATTGTCATAATATTAAGGTTAAAATAAGTGTTAATCTTTCATTTTCATATAAAATTTGACGATGTGATCAATTTTTAAGTTGTATTACTCATGAATATAATTTAATCTAATATATATTAGTGTTTTTAATTCTCTGTTGCTCTAATCAAGAACTGATTTTTTTTTTTTATGATTGTGGTTTTTCAGGAATAACCCAAAATGTATGAATGTAATGGCTTTAAAAAGTTTTTAAGGAGTGCAGTATGTTTTAGGCTCTCTATATAATTGAGTTCTAAAACACTGTACAGGGATTGCAACTTATAAAACACTTATCCTCCTGTCAACAAGTATAGCAATGTAATGCCTTCATGCTACTTAGAAAACTGCAAAAAATTGCAAAAAAACTGCATATAAGAGCAATAAATGCCTTTTTTTGAGCCTTAGAACCATCCATAGTTAAAATATAACTCCATGCTCTCGCGCGTTTGTCAATCGACTGCTTGAATTTAGAAATAGCTTTGCTGAATAAATAAGCTTGAATGCTTGAAGCTTGAAAGCCAAAGTGCTTTTAAATGTCCATTTTTATTACAAAACCCTTACAGATGGGTCTTTGGATAAAAGCAAAGTTATTTGCAGCTACTGTAAGGGTGAATTTGTGTATCATTTACAAGCAAAACACAGTGATGACACCGGCAGCAGTAGTGAGAGGGCTAGCAATGCAGGACTGCCGCAGCCTACTCTTTTAGAATTTGTGCGCAGAAGGGAAATGGACAAGTCAACGAGCATCAAGCTAACAATCGCAATAGCAAACTTCATCGCTCAGGAAGTAGGCCTATTAACATTGGAGGCATGAAAAGCTATAAATTACAGTGAACTTTGGTTATAAATAAATGCTTTAAAACTTTCTGATACAGATTATTTTGTGTGTCTTTCCATTACAATAAAAAACATGCCTTTAACATAACACACTGGTTTTTAAATGGAAAATTGTTTAATTTGAGCACATTCAAAAATTGCGATTAACTACAAAAAATCATATGATTAGTCGTGATTCCTTATTTTGAATCGTATAAACTAAAGTATCGGGACCTACACATTACACCTACAGGAGCTTTTATGACTTCCCATTCTAATTCCATAGGCATTAATATCGAGTTGGTCCCCCCTTTGCAACTATAACAGCTTCCACTCTTCTGGGAAAGCTTTCTACAAGATTTTGGAGTGTGTCTATTGGAATTTTTGCCCATTCTTCCAGAAGAGCGTTTGTGAGGTCAGACACTGATGTTGGATGAGAGGGCCTGGCTCACAATCTCTGTTCTAGTTCATCCCAAAGGCGTTTGATAGGGTTGAGGTCAGGGCTCTGTGCAGGCCAGTCAAGCACATCCAACCAAGCCTTTATGGACCTTGCTTTGTGCACTGGGGCACAGTCATGCTGGAACAGAAAAGAGCCTTCTCCAAACTGTTTCCTGAAAGTTGGAAGCATAGAATTTTCCAAAATGTCCTGGTAAGCTTGGTAATGATACTTCAGACTGACTTGTTGCAACGTTGGCATCATATTACAGTACCACGCTCAAATTCCGTGAGCTCTTTAGAATGACCCATTCTTTCACAAATGTTTGTAAAGGCAGACTGCAGGGCTAGGTGCTTGATTTTGTACACCTGTGACAATGGGACTGAATGAAACACCTGAATTCATTTGAATACCAATACATCTGAATATGACTTATAGTGCTCATTATAGCATGAATATACCTATATCTTTAAATAGTGTGGTGCAGGGATGGTAGTACCCGCCCCTGCACGCTCCCCGGCGACACAGGAGGAAGATTCAGCGCCCACCGACCTCCCCGGCCGTTTAGCATCGTTGGTCCACGCTCCACTGTGGACAGCTCCCAGGGCCATATTAGATCATCAGGCAGCCACTTCACCTGGGATAGGGAAACAGTTGACTGTTACCCTAATTTTCTCAATCCCCACAAAAGGGCTCTGCGCAGCTCAGTAGGGGAGAGTCTCCCGCTATATTGACCTGCTCTGGATTTTCTCCTATTTTTCACAGAGTCTGAGGAAGACAACGCCTGCGGCCAACTGAGGGACCCTAGCCCTCCTCCTCTGCCCTGAAGCCCCTCATTTTTTAACACATTTAATTCCTTTTGTTTGTTTTGTGGCCTAATAAACGCCTTTTTGGTTGCCCCACACTCCGGTTGTCGGCCTCGTCTGTGCCTCGCCTCACTGGCATACGCTACAATGGTTACTGTTTACTGTTACTTTTTTTCTGTGTATTGTATTGTGTGTATCGGGTGAATGGTCTGTGGTCTGTGTTGCTATGTTGTGGTCTGTGTTGTTGTTTATTCTGTTGTTTATTTATTGTTTATGCACCTTGGTCCGTACAAACAAAATTTCATTCAGATGTATACTTGTATGCGGAACAATGACAATAAAGCCTTTGACTTTTGACTTAATCTTTAACAGTATTTATAATACCACAAAGCGATTCGCCTGATGCCAGCGAAACATGTAAATTACTTGCAAATTGCAAATTTTGTTAATTTGTATGTATTTAATAAAAGCCATAAATTAGTATGAGTGAATGAACAGAATGAATTCATTACATTACTCATCCATTAACCTATCACGTCATCACTGGGATTAGTTTAGTCAAGCCCACAAGAAATTTCGGGGTGGAGTATCAAACAATTACAACATTCTGCAGTAGATATTTTATGGGCGATTAGTTATTTATTTCCCTACTCCACCCTAGTAAAAAAATAAACATGTATCACCATAAAAAACCCCAATGACATTATACTAGCATGCATTGTTTTTATGGCAGTGCTATTATTTAAAATAACCTTGTAAGCAAAGCAGCTAAATGGATGATAAAGGTAAATGATAATAAATAAGACGAATCAGAGTTTTAGAATAAAGATCAAGTGAAAGTTCGTGTTGTACTGGTTTCATGGTTTACTGAGAATGTTTGGCTGTCTTATGTACATATGCACAAATAATATACTGTAAATAATAAACTGACAGTTGATACCTAAAAATGTGTACGATTTGCTGGGACATTACTTTACAAATGGCATCTGATTATGAGGCCAGGCTGCACATGTAATGGTATTTACCTGAAAACCCTTGAAGTCTCGCTTTTAAGCACAAATATAATCAGGAGAATTATTTTGGGGAACCTGAATGTATATTACCTGAATCACTTTTAAAAATTGCATATTCATCCACTTAATTGTTTTTCATTAATCCTCTTTATTTCGCTTCCAAAAACAATGGCCAGTCAATGGCAGTGCTACATAAATAAAACAAAAAATTATAGATAATAATTTTGAGATAAATGTTGTATTTTCTCATTTTTAACTATAAAACCTCATGGACTTTTCTCAAAGCATTGTTTTTTTATTTAATCATTTTGTGATAATATGCAAATTGTGTTTACTGCACCAATATTCACAACTGATTACCTTCATTAAAGGAGTTTTGTCAGATTTTTTTGGGGTGGTACTAAAGAAGTATCGAGTATTGTGAAACTGAACTGGGTATTGTATAAAAGTTCAAAATTTTGGTATCAAGACAACCCTACTCGTGAATGCAGCGATAAATATGGATTCAGAGAGAACATTAAAGACTGAATATATTTTTTAGCTCTTTTCCCATCTTTCTACATAGCAATAGAGGAAGTAAGACAGTAAACTTTAAATTTTAAGTGAACACCAAGACCAGTTCTTACGTCCGTGTTATATGATTTTAATGCAATTATGAAAACAAAATGTCTGTAAGGAACTGGATCATCGTATACATTTACAAATTTTGTAATACATATGTACAATATACAAATAATTTTTAAAAATCTATAATAGTTTATCCTTGTGAAAATCAAAACATTTAATAAGCCTTGTGCATCAAAGTAAGTGCATTTTATTAAAGCAGTGTTTGGCAGTATGAGGCCTGTAATGTCTACAGTGGCATGGACAGTAGCTTAAGTTACTCCTTATGAATCGTGCAATGCTCTTCATTGACATTTTTTTAAAATGCAAACACTGGAAATAATCAAACATAAACTGAAATTAAAACACTACAATCAAACATCAAATTTCATGACATGAGTGACATGTTTAGTTATTCTTTTTTGGGGGTTTCCCCTTGAGATATATTAATAGTCAATAGATTGCAAATACACTAATTTATTATAGATTATTGTCCTAGACATAATAAATCATTTGTGGTAATTAAATTAATTATTTTACATATCTTATGAAACTAACAAAACATGGCATACCGTTTAAAACTGTGTAAACTAGAATTCTATATATACTGGTTAAAATAGTGGGTGGAAGAGTAGAAAGAATATCCGATCGTCACTATGAAATGCGCCTATATGCCATTATTGCAAAATGCTTATATCCTCAATCCAAAAAGTATTGCCTCCTTGTGAAAAAACAAGAAGATCCATGCTATGTTTCTGTTTTACTTTACGATTAGTCTCTATTTTAATAGAATATTTTAATTGAATAGAATGGTTGATTTCCTACAATCCTTAACAATTTTTATTTTGAAATGTAGGAACTTGCATGGCGTCTTTTATTGGAACCGCCTGGTCAGTAAACAAGCAATATATTTCAAATGTAATACGTATATTTTACGTCAACCATGCCAGGTAATTTTAACCAAGAATTATAATGTAGTTGTAGATATTTTCAGTTGTGTTATGTCCTTGAAAAATAGTTAGAAAAGATAAAAATGAAAATAATTTAAACCAGTCCTTTTCTGGTATGTCTGTCAGACCAAAAAGCTATTGCTGAATTCTGAATGCGAATGGAACAAGAAACCAGTATTTGGAATAAACCGGCATGTAATAGAAACCATAGAAATGTAAAGTCATTTTACTACGATTTAAACGAATATTCCGGACGTCTCGTCAAGTCTCGTCTTGACCTTGTCGGACGATCGGAGAGGCTGTCGCAAAATGCAGTCACATCAAATATTAAGGAGAGAAAGAAAATCTGAAAAGAGAAAAATACTATTTTAGATTGGTGGATAATATATTTCATTGTCACAATTCTGAAGAATAAAAAAGAAAAGTGTCTAATGAAACATTTGATGTATTTGTCGATTCATGCAACACTGAGCACTTGTTTGGACTTACAGTGGACCTATAATGCCTACACTAAATACATTTCCGATCACTTTATTTCTTCTCAAAAGAAACTATCCAACTAATCATAAAAAAAGACCATATTTGATTCAGTACCTGGCTCTAGATTAAAATATGTATATATATATAAAACGAACTCCTAGAGATTGGATATATACAGAAAGCGTCACAGTGTAACCAATAGCAGAAAAGCAACACAAAACTGGCAGTGTGGTATAATATAGGAACATTTTTGAGGTTCATTTGCAAGCCAATGGCGTCAAAAGAGGAAGTCGTCGTAGGGCAACACTGGAACGGATATATGCAATAACTGGATTTAGCCTTCCGAATCTCTCCACATCTCAATTCAGAAGTTCAAAAACTAGAACAAAACGACGTGGACTACACAAACTTTCCAGTTTTCCAAATTCAAACTATACCGAATGTAGACAAATTTTGAGAGAAAACCATCCTGGTCGTTTAAGGGGTGAAAATACATGTATACATAAATTATATTTATGTATTCTTTAAAAATATATATATATTATTATAAACTATACATTTATTTTGTACTATAGATTTTGATTTGTTTAATTTATATCGGAAATCCTCAAGGGAGATTTATAAAGTTTGTCCCACTTAATTAGTTAATAAAGTTAGGCCACTTAATTACAGTATTTTTTATCTTACTATGGAAGGATCCAGCGGGTCGAAGTTTGGAATAGACAGTATTTTAACGAGCACCAACACACCTGCTAGCCCGCTAATTAACGGAGATGACTTCAGGACTGTGGATTTTAGCGGTCTGGCCACTTCATCACCATGTTCGGAGATAGACACTGTGGGAGTTGTTCCCTCATCCGCCAGAACGGTAACCATGGAGCACGCTGAATCGCAACTGGTCCAAGCCTGCCTTCAGCATCACCATCCTCACAACCAACAGCCAAGTTTACAACTATCACCGCAGACACAACAACTCGGCGCAGTCTGCTCTGTTCAGCGGAGTTCCACCTCTTCCTTCCTAATTAAAGACATTTTGGGCGACAGCAAACCATTGGCAGCGTGTGCACCTTACAGCACAAGTGTTCAATCACCCAATCATACCCAAAAAACAGATACGGCTACGGCAACGGTCGGCTTCAGGCAGAAATTAGAGCAAGATGAAACTAGGAGCATGTTGGACAAGCGAGATGAGATTCAAAGCGACCTAAAATGTAATGGTAAGTGTGGATTTTCTAATCATGTAACGAAACGACAATTCGAAAGAATAAAGCATATAATAAGGCATATATATATATAACACACACACACACACACATATTTTTTGCATTTTTGCCTTTTCTCAGAGTGACGGAGCCGAACACAAATGTTGTCAGCGACATGGTTTTCTTGTTTCCCAGTCACCCTAGTGGGTCAATTAGAGAGATGATTGTTCTCATGGACCGCTGAAAAAACGTGACAAGCGACAAATAAGATTGGAAATCTGATTTTCTAGCGTTCAGTGAAAAGACTTAAGTTTACAAATGCTTGTTCTGACTAGTATGAATGTGCCTAGCTTTTATTTTTATTGATTGATTGTTGATTTTGACTAATTCAAAGTAACCCATGAGCAATTTTTTCCCTCTAATTTTGGAAAGTATACTTAAATAATTGTTTAGCCCTTGCAAGATCTTTTGGAAAGTTTAAAGTTATTATTTGGCTGTCAGGTAATGTTCATTTTATTGAACTAAAATGTAAATGTTAAACTTTACTGTGTGTAGTGAATTTTATGTTATTTTAGTTGTCAGTACAACAACTTATGTAGTACATTATGGTTTTAAATACCCATGTGTTTCTGGTAAAAATAATTTTAGGAACAAAAGAAGAAGGTGACCGTGAAATCTCAAGTTGCAAAGACAGCCCTCCTGTTCGGATCAAAAAACCTCGAAAAGCACGGACAGCCTTTTCTGACCATCAACTCAACCAGCTGGAACGCAGCTTTGAACGTCAGAAATACCTCAGCGTGCAAGATCGTATGGAATTGGCTACAGCTCTTAACCTTACTGACACACAGGTGAAAACCTGGTATCAAAATCGGCGGTATGCAGCACCTACTCTTCTAATGTTATTATTGTTGTTATTATGTTGTGTGTATAATCATTTAACAATAAAAAATGTTTTCTACTTGAATAAATGAAAATCTATACATTTTATATATTTAATTTAATGATAGACTTATTTGAGTACTACGTTCTTAGAAGTAGTCTACCATTGCCACATTGATAACAAAATACTTATGGTAAATTTATTTCAGTTATTTATTTTTAATAAACATTTTTCTAATAATTTGTTTATCAATGCAAATGTATCCAAATATGAAAACAAATAGTGGACCTACCTTACTGAATAGGCCTAATATCTGCTTGGTAATCAATATAGATAAGCCATTCATATTTTTATTGATGAAACTAAATACATCGTCATTGTATAGTCAATATTTTCGACCAAAAACTGACCAAAATTAAATAATGTATATTCCAAATGGCATAGCATGCCAAATTAAAGAGGCGTTATGAGTATTAATTAATTCTGAACTAGTTAAATAATTGATGGGCCTATGTTGTATTTTTGTCTGATTTCAGAACAAAGTGGAAGAGACAGACTGCCGTCGGGTTAGAGTTACTGGCGGAAGCTGGAAATTATTCTGCCGTACAAAGTGTTTTCCCATCTCCATACTTCTATTATCCGAGTTTATTGGCCTCAATGGAAAGCACGACAGCAGCTGCTGCAGCTACAGCAATGTACAGTAATATGTACCGGACTCCTACTGCGCCCCTCTCAGGTCTCCAGAGGCCACTTGTACCAAGGGTTCTCATCCATGGTGTTGGACCAGGGGGAAAACCATTATAAAATCCTTTGGCTAACCCTATCCCTGGCGCGCCATATAATTGAGAAACTGTGAACAGCAATCTTAAATAAATCAAATACAATGAACTGATCCAAAAACAAAAACTTTCAAACGACAATGCAAATACCAAGTTATACAGAAACAAAATTATTGGATATTTAAAATGAATCATTTCATGAAATGAATAAAAAAATTACGATAATATTTTATATTTTTATATAAACACAGTTATTATTCAAATAAATAAACTTTAAATTATCAGATGGAAATTATGGCTTTGAATAAGGGATAACAAAAATCCTCGACACTGTACTATTCCATAGGAATACGGCGGTGTCGGCCTGAGAAGTGTGCTGCAATTATATAATGTGAACTGCGTGAAGTATTAATCGTATATTTTCAAATGTCCAGTTACATAAAACATAAAAAAATGTTCTTAGCCGTCTATTATTTAAACTAGTGGAAGGCACAGATTGTAATTGTGACTGTTCATCACCTTTTGAAAGGTACCTCAAACAATACCATTCTGTAAAATCAGTTTTATACAAACACGAAAAACAATTATTTATTTTTTTCGGTCAGGAAACTTTTATGTACTAGTTCACATATAAGTATATATATGTATATATATATAAAATATATATATATATAGGCGGTGAGAATCAATTGTTTGATGACGCTGGAATGGGAAACTGGAAGGTGGTTTAGGCTTGACAGCTGTTCGCGGCAGCAGAACGATTCATATAATCGGTTAGAAAAGACAGCAGGCTTCTCAGCATGAACAATTAGAGCAGGCCAAAATCATTAAAAGCAATTCCCTAATTCTCTAATTGGAGAAACATCTGCTTATTTATATGTTATTCAATTCCTGTTCACAAGTTGTCGTTTGCTTGTGCTGTGTAAAAAAGAAAAATGAACACCCAAAACCGCGTGCTTTAACTTACATTCATGTGAACTAATACAGACAATACATTAACAATACTTTCCATTTATAGATGGAAGTTTTAAAAATAGCTTTAAGCAGATTGTTCGAAAACTGAAAAGAAAGAATAAATTGCTGAAAGGAATAATCAAGGTATTCTTAGTCTATGCATAATATAAACTGTAAAAGAAGGTTATTTCATGCATGACATGTCTTGGACTATCCCAATGCATGCTAAATATCACAGATTGAAAATAGATATATTCAAAGCGGTAATAAAACCATTCAACTCAGAAGCGAATGTGTTTATCTTGCTAGGAAGTGTGTCTTACAACACACTCGATTTGATCATTTTTTGTTGAATTCATTAACAAAATGTGATTTTAATTAATCAAACATCCAATTTACCCCCAAGTGACGTTTTTTATTTATTTAAATGATAACCTTACAGTGACCCTGATAATTACGATCCGAGATACGAAATGACCAGTGAAAACTATTTTGCTTTAAGAAGTGTTGCGTGTTCACAACCGAAAACTGAAAATAATAATTAAGGTAATATAATAACTTATATTTTGTTATTATTTTGATATAATTAACATGTTTTTTGCTTGTTCAAATGTTGGTTCAAAATGTGGCAATAAAATGCAGTTATAACAGCTATATAAACTTCAGGAATGCATTTGTGGTTTACAATTGACACTATGATTTACTAAAAGAGATTCAAATTTGCCAATCGTATACTATTTTCGGGCAGAACTATGAACTTTATGAAATACTTAATTTATTTGAAGGTACTGAAACTGAGTTGCTTTCATTGGCTTCACTTTTTGCAGTCACATGAATAGGCCACATGCAAGCCCCTGTTAATTGATTAAAGTGTAATATAAGATTTAAATGCAGCTTTGTTGTTTATTATGATATGTGTAGATAGGCTATTTTAGATAAAATAATAAAATTTTAGTACTGGAATGCTTTAGGCGTTTTAAACCTATTAGACAAAAAAATTGGATTTGCAACTTGGATTCTCGTGTCTTGAATTGCCATATTTAAAAACTGATATAACGTTGGGAATTTCTCAGCTAGTACTTGATGAAGCCCTTACCCTCTCCCCAGCCTACTTGTTGTCACGACTTTTGCTCCGCTTTCGGGCATGTTTCTTTATAAAATATTATTTTTAATACCCAACAATGAAATGCCTGCCCATAGCGTGCAATCCCTGTAATCACACAGGTAACGTGTCAATATTATACAGAGGCTCATAAAGTGTCCGTTGTTCCTTCTTTACTGTTTTGTTGAATTCTTAATCTTACAAAATGGTGATGGCAAGGTGTTGAAGTGATGAATTTTAACAGTCGGCTGAGAAAACGTGGTGGCGTCGGGAAATGTTATAACAAGGTTTTGCTTATATAAAGTGTGAATTGCGATTTTTGCAAAGTAATTGTGATTGCTGTCAGAAATTGACATTTAGCCTTGCATTCGTTTAAACCATGAATTTTCTGTATAGATAGGCTATATTCTAGTTTAGATAGGCTATATTCATTTTCAACTGATAATATTCCAGAATGTGATTATTTAATTTTTTTATATTTTAAAAATATGTTTTTAAATAAAAGGTTTTTGAGCACTGTATATAGTAAGCAAACTCCTTGCCCCTTGTTTATGAACTGTATTGATCAGATTTTAAAAAATGAAATTCTAACACCCTACTTTTTAGCCGCAGACGCTTAGCCAGTACTTCCAAACTCCAGCGGCCAGTCAGTTTAGAGTTCTCCTCAAAAACAAAGAACAAGCATTTCTCATCCTAATTCACTATGGTGGGAGCAACCTGATCTCCCTGTATCCCTGCCTTGTTTTTACTAGAACAGTGGTTCCAAAACTTTTCCTTGCCAAGGCCCCCCAAATAGCATAAGCTTCTGGCCGGCGGAAGCCCATTGACAGTACTATGGCAAATTCATGTGCGGATCCAGAATATTTTCAAGTGGGAGGCACAGGGAGGAACAACAGTTAAATTGAGGGGGTCACACAAAAGTGACTATTTGAAGCGAACAATGATTGAGATCACTAAGAGCCAATGGAAATTGGGGGGAAACACTGGGTGGCCAATCAGATCACAAGGGGGGGGAGGTGCCCCCCTGTGCAACCACGGAAGATCCGCGCCTGGTCAAAGAGTAAACTTATGAAGCTACACATTTGGTCTTTTTAATAATATATTTTATGTTACATAGTTTACAGGAACAAGTTAACCTGTTGCCTTTCCTTTGTTTGGACCAAAAGCCCACACCATGTGTGGTCACTAAAGGCCAAACTATTCCTCCGCTATTTTGTCCCTCTGCATCACCATATTCCTCAAATTCCTTCCAAACTCCCATTTTAAGCGCAAGTGTTGTCTTCCCTATTGTTTGTGGCCCCCTGTCTGCGATGTTTTAATTTAAATATTGATTAGTAAGTCAATAACACTATTCAGAGAACTTAAGTTTTCAACCCAATTTACCTGTAATATGAGTGAATACAATCATTGTAATTAAAAAAAAAAAAAAAGTTTGTTATTTAATAACAAAATAAGAGATCTGATGATCTGATTAAGCTCCACTGTAACAACATAAAATGGTACCCCATGTTATGTTAAAAACAAGCATGTGCTATAAAATCAGTTTTGCACCAGCAATCATCTCAACGGACTAGTGTATGCATATGTATTGGTATAAAAACTGTCATATTGGTTTTGGAAGAAGACAAGTTTGTTTAAAATCAACACTCTCACCCACGCTCGCATGTTCGGTGTTCGATGGTGTTGAGATGGGGTTGAGGTCTCGGCTCTGTGCAGACCAGTCAAGTACTTCCACACATTTGGCTTGGCAAAACATTTCTGTGTGGACCCCACTGTGGGCCTTCCCAAAACTGTTGCCACAAAGTTGGAAGCACAGAATTGTTTGGAATGTCATGGCCTTGCCAAAAGAGTCATCCAATGACAACAAGCTTTTAACCACTCCAGCTGACACTTGGCATTGTGCATGGTTCCTCAGTATGGGCCTTTTTACTGCAAATGTTTTTGTGTGATTTGAGAGTTAACGAAGCCATAGAAATGGAAACATGTTGGGAATTAATTTAAATCTTAAAATGGTAACATTGCAAATATAATAGCCAAACTAGAACTAATTTTTAAATAGCCAAAATATATAACTGAATAGCAATGACAAATGTAACCATTATCATGCGTTCTTTTAATGATTTTACCTGGGGAGATTGGCTAACTAGATATTAGAACTTCCATAATTATGGCCGTTGCTCACACAGACGAGAGTGTGTCAGAGGAGTGAATAGGGAGTGGTTTAGGATTGGGGGTTAGTGGTGCTGAGCGATCGATTGTGACCTGTATGACCTCCTAGCCTGCTACTTCAAATTATAAAGTACCAAATGAACCCTAAAAGCAATGATGTGAAACTAATGACAGACCCGATTTCATTATTTTATCTAAATGAACACATAAACGCAGAAGAGAAAAAGAGAAAAAGAAGAGAGAAATCGGAATAGACAGTCCAATAAGACGATCAACCTAAAGTTATGCATTTAAATTCTCTAGTGATCTTTTCACTGTTTTCAATTTCATAATTTCAAGATGACTAATCTGATTCTGAGCTGACACTTTTAACCACCTAGCCCCGCCACAGGTTGTCACCCAAGTATGAGATTAACTAACTATATTACACTTAAATTGACAACAATTAAATTTTTGGTAGTCCTTGATAACTTTAGAGATAGTTTTTCACATTTCGTTGTATTAAGATTTTTATAAAACATCGAAAAGCTAGCTATTTTGCATGCGTTTTGGCACACTAAAATGCAATGTTGCCTTTTTAGCCAAACCATATCTACACCACAAACCAGAGAGCTGGCCTTCTTTTCCGGTTCTCTGTCTGAAAATCCCTCACATTGTTTGATTGAAATGTGTGACAGCCTTAAAAAACACAAATGAGGAAAGGTATTTGGCAAATGAAGCGTTGTGATTTATTGATTAACCAACTGATTAATCATTAGAATTTTGGCAGTCTTAAACCATGCAGAGTGTGGCAAAGCATTGTCCATTGCCAATAGAAATATCACAACGATTAAATTACAATGGAAAACATGAGAAATTATTTGTCGTTTAAGGATTTCCATTTAATTTTAAAAATTTGTCACTGTTGTACTGGGTAGTACCAATAAATATTGAAATATTAAACAAATTGGTCAAATGTGTTGGCATTACGCATACTCAGTCATGAAAATGATAACGCAATATGCAAGATGAACTCGCACCGGAAGCGACAAAGCTATGAAGTTTTGGCAGACAGCTGAGAAAGGCATAAATTGACCCCTAGGTTAATTATTAAATATAACCTGAAGTGAGAGCTGTAGCCTATTTATTTTACAGGATTGTATAATCCCTGGAAGTTTGTTATTTTAAAATACAGTACACATTTTTTTAAATCCTTTTTTTCTACAGGCACACAACAGTAGTTGTGAGGGTGACATTGTAGAACTGTATATTAAAGTTACTTACATTTTATAATTGACAGTGTCTTCAATCAATCAATAAATTTATTTTTATAAAGTGCTTTTCACATGTAATATGTCCCAGGTCTGACCCCCCAAAAGCATGCCAGTAGCAACAGTGGCACGGAAAAACTCCCTAGGCTGGCAGGAAGAAACCTTGAGAGGAACCCGGCTTAATGGGGGAGCCCATCCTCCGCTGGCTGGTACTAGGAGCTGAATTAAACTCTAATGTCCATATTGTTTGATGCTCTCCAGTCAAGGAGTTTCAAGATTTTCTAATATCTGGAGGAGAGCGCTGGAGGCCCAGATGGCTGGAGTCCAGTCTTATGGTCCACTGGTTGCTGTGATGAAAGTGATGCAGTCCTTCAGGATGCCTCACGTGATTGCTCGAAAGAGAGAGATAGCACATTGTTAATGGTTACCTATGGAAGCAGGATGATCAGGTAATAAGAACATTTTAAAAGTGAAACTTTGTGAGTGGTCACAGCTATAAATATCTATGGCAGCATACGAAGAGGGTGAGCACCGGAAACAACACATGGCCATGAAGGTGGTCCGAACCCATCCCGCCCCACCAAACTAGGGGGGAACCACCAATGATGGTGTGACTACAGGAATGGTTATTATCACCAAAACTTCTCCCTTCACTGTCACAGTCCCCTTATAGTCAATAAGCAAGTTTGAAAATATGCGTTTTTAATCTTGCTTTAAATATAGAGACTGTGTCCGATTCCCGCACAAATTTTGGGAGGCTATTCCATAGTTGTGGAGCTCTATATGCAAATGCTCTACCTCCAGATTTTGATTTGGATATTCTTGGTATATATAGAATCCCAGCCTCTTGTGAGCGAAGTAATCTAGATGGGACATACTTGACTATAATATCTGTTAGATACGAGGGAGCTAGCCCATTTACAGCCTTAAAAGTTAACAAAATAAACTTAAAATCACCTCGCTGCCTTATTGGCAGCCAATGTAATGAAGCCAACACTGGTGTGATGCGACCATATTTCTTACGTCTAGTAAGGATCCTAGCAATAGAATTCTGAACCACTTATAATATATTTGTGGCTGTACTTGAGCCACCTGATAATATAGCATTACAATAATCAAGTCTAAAAAATGTCTAATCTTGGCAATGTTTCTCAGGTGGTAGAATGTATTCAAGCAATATCTTTACTATGCCGGTCAAAAGAAAGATCTGGATCAAAAGTCTTCAGGCCACTTGCAGGGAAGTGAAAAACCGGGCCGTTAAACGCAGAGAAAGTGTGAAGATTTCAACCAAGACGAGTTAGCAGATACCTGTGAGTTACAAGCTCAGGCCTGTAGTGGATTACAGTCTCCTATCGCTAATGTATTTGCGGCCATGTTGTTAGTTGTCAGGTTTTCGTAGCATGCAACAATTCAGACCTGTAAAGACAAGTAAAAGGCCTGTTCTTTAATTATCAAGAGATCCCTCTATTTTAGAGCCACATACGTGTGGAAGTACAAGATATTGATATTGATATGATATTGGATTTGATTAGGTATAAAAGCAGTATATAAATGTAATCCTTGATTACTAGTTAATAACACTTTTCTATCAGTAATAAATAAATTAATATAACATGCCTTCCCCCTCCTCATTTAGAAACCTCATAGTCCTCATTCCTATCAAAACTAATATAACCCATGTTACTGAACAACAAATGTCATATGATGAACTAAAAATCACTTTAGCTAGCATTACAAGTTTAGTCTAAAAGCAGTCTTTTCTTTCTTTTAACATTACACAATCTTGAAAGTGTTCATGAGGGTAGTTTTGATTTCTCTTACAGAGCACTACAGGATCAAGAGATGGAACTGGTGCTGAAACTGTGGGCCTGCTGGTTGTCCCTAGGAAGTGTGGAAGAATAATCTGGAGGAAATTACTTGTACTTTATAGTATAAGTATAAGATAGATCTAAAGTGTTTTTATTTTCCATTTTCCTTTTGTTGATGGCCTTTCTTTTTTGACACACAGGGTGCCAGGCTGCTTACCCCCCTCGATGCAGATATCCCCTGCTATATGATAACACCTTGCCTATAGTTCCATAAACATCCTGTGAGATCCCCTTGTTCTGTATGTACATTTCAGACTCACCCTGATACTCTTTGATGTCTGCCTGTATGCATCAGAGACAATCTGCTGTCTCCTTTCCGGAATGATTTGTATTTTTGTTATAAATCCAGTCTCAACCTGAAGCTTTCCTCCTAAAGTCACTGAAGACCTTTTTTTTCAATAGAAGAAAGGATTTTGGACACTCTAGTTCTTGACGGTGAATGAGCAATCACTATATGTAGGTGTCTCACGGATGGATTTGACTGGCTCCTAACTATGCAGGGACGTTGTTTAGAGGTCATCACTCTGAAGACTTAAAGGGCAAGGCTCCAGATAAGCCTTTTACTTTGTGGTGTCTCTTGGGGAGTACATTGGTGTTCCCTAGTACTACTCCTTATATTCTGTGGTGTATGAGAGGTGTGCTTCGGAAGGCAGTTATAATGTACAATATGAGACTTCTCAGGACTTTCCAGTAAGTATCAAATCCTGTAGTTCATGCATCCACCATTGTTTATTCCATATTTAATAGAAATCAGACTTTGCTTTTGATTTTGTTTTTCAACATAATATTGTAAAAAATAAAACAAATGAAAATGTCATGGATAAAAATGATGGGAGCCTCAACCTAATATTTTGTTGTGCAACCGTTACAGGCAATCACTGCAATCAAATGTTTTCTGTAACTCTTAATGAGACTTCTGCACATATTAACAGGTAGTTTGGCACACCCTTCCTGAGCAAGCTGTCTCAGGTTTGATGGGTGCCTTCTCCAGACTGCAAATTTCCCCATGTTCTATGGGATTCAGGTCAGGACTCATAGAAGGCCACTTCAGAATAGTTCAATGTTTTATTCTTATCCATTCTTGGGTGCTTTTAGCTGTGTGTTTTTGGTCATTATCCTGTTGGAGGACCCATGACCTGCGACTGAGACTGACACAGGGCAGTACGTTTCGCTCCAGAATGCCTTGATGCTCTTGAGATTTCATTGTGCCCTGCACAGATTCAAGGCACCCTGTGCCAGGCGCAGCAAAGCAGCCCCAAAACATAACCAAGCCTCCTCCATGTTTCACTGTAGGTATGGTGTTCTTTGAAAGCTTCATGTTTTTGTCTCCAAACACAGAGCTGATGTGAAAAGAGCTCCAGTTTTGACTCATCTGTCCAAAGGATATTCTCCCAGAAGTATTGTGGCTAGTCAATATGCATTTCAGCAAATTCCATTTTGGCTTTTTTATGCTTTTCTTTCAAAATGGAATCCTCCTGGGTCTTCTTCTATGGAGGCCACTTTCGCTCAAAAAGCGACAGATGGTGCAATCAGAAACTGAACATACCTTCACCTTGTATCTCTTCGGAAGTTATCGTCTTTTTCATTCATTCACACTATCCTCCTGTTCAAGCTGGGGTCGATTTTCCTCTTGTGGCTGCACCCAGGGAGTTTTGGCTACAGTTCCTTGGACCTTGAACTTCTTAATAATATTTGCAACTGTTGTCACAGGAACATCAAGCTGCTTGGAGATGGTATTGTAGCCTTTCACTTCACCATGCTTGTCTATTATTTTCTTTCTGATATCCTCAGACAACACTCTCTTTTGCTTTCTCTGGTCCATGTTACGTGTGGTGCACACAATGATACCAAATGGCAAAGTAATTGCTTTTCTCCATTTAAATAGGCTGAATGACTGGTTACAAGATTGGAAACATGTTTGATACTAATTCAAGAGACGAATTAGTCTGGAATATCACTATAATCCAATTATTTATTATCTTTTCTAAGGGGTACCAATAAATGTGTCCAGGCCATTTTAGAATATCTTTGTAGAATGAGCAATAAATTCACATCTTTTCACAGCTTCTTTGCTTTGTTCTATGACATACCAAAAGCATGCAAGTATGCATGATGCAATAGCTTTTAATGTAATCACTTTTCAGGAGAAATGAAGCATTATTTCAATGAGCTGTAAGGGTACAACAAATTTGGCCACGTCTGTATAGTCTGCTAAACAACAATTAACTGGTTTAGTACCAGCAAAGTTTGGAATAGGTTGCCATGATCGCGAATGCAAGCTAAATACACCATAACATTGCGCTTGTTATTCGTAGCCACCACCCACCACATTCCGATCACAGAATTGTTTTCTAACATAAATAAAATAATAAAATTATGGAATGCAGTGTTGTGCAATATATCATGTAAGCAACGTTCAAAAACCAACTATGTAACAGAGAGGTATAACATACCAATTATCTCATATTACTCAATTATTTCGTTCTGTTTTATATTTCCTTTTAAATTATTGTAGGGTAACATTGGTGTCATTTGTATGACAATTAAAAAATAGAAATATGCAGCACTCTAGTCGCGTGAAAGCTCCCAATTTACATAAATGAAAGAAATTGTGGAAGAAATGAGGATACAATTACCATACTATTGGCCTCCACCTATGAATCATTATACTTGCGGTAGCCTTTTCAGGATAAAACACTCAATGCTGAAAGATCATTGGAAAATTAAGACCAAAGAACATTCTAAGGAAGTTCGAGTAATACAGTGCCCTCCATCAATATTGGCACACTTGGTAAATATGAGCAAAATGGGCTGTGAAAAAATGTCTTTATTGTTTATACCCTTGATCTTTCATTCAAAATATTAACAAAAATCGAACCTTTAATTGAAGTAAAATAACTGAAAAAAATAATAAATTCTTACCATTTAAAATTATTTAAAATATTTTTCTCAAATACATGTGTGCCACAAGTATTTGCACCCATTCATTTAATACTTTGTGCTACCTCCCTTTGCCAAGATAACAGCTTTGAGTCTTCTCGTATAATGTATAATGAGAACACATGGCAAGTAATCTGAGACCAATTCTCCATACAGAAAAGTTGCATCGCACCATCCGGGCACTGCCAAGAACAGGTCATACCAAGAAGGAGTTGAGAAGCCACAGAAAGGCCAACATTCACTTTGAAGGAGCTACAAAAAAGAAGCATTACCCCAAATGTACCATCTGAAAGCTTTCAGAGTTTGCCAGAAAGCCTGACAAGGACCCAGCAGTGATATGGTTTTTTGGTCAGATGAAACCAAGGTAGAGCTTTTTGGCCAAAACTTAAAGCACTATATATGTTGCAAACATAACACTACCAATCAATCAATCAATTTTATTTTTATACAGCGCTTTTCACATGTTGCCATGTCACAAAGATGCTTTACATAGAAAA
>JAOYSI010057423.1:0-24504 GCA_025775065.1 Hiodon alosoides
CCCCCCCCCCCCCCCCCCCCCCCCCCCCCCCCCCCCCCCCCCCCCCCCCCCCCCCCCCCCCCCCCCCCCAAAAACAGAAATCTTGAGAAAAGAAAATCACTAGAAACCACAAGAAGTGTTGCTCATGATTTGTCAATCTGTTCCTGGGGTGGTCCAGTTAGCAACGGGTCGACCTGAGGGAACACCACGAAACACAGCTTCTGTCCCACGTAAGTGGCTGACTCTGAAACGGGAAATTTAAAAAATCATGTTATCAGGATCAACCAATTTGCGTCAGCTGAAGGACTTTGACGAGACAAGTTTCCCTGCTGACAAAACCGCCTCAGTCAGCTTTCAGATCAGTCTAAATGTTTGTGCTGTGCATGTGCAGAGAATGAGAATGGGCCTAAGTAACTCTGAATAGCAGTGAAAAGCTGGCTTGTTATCATTCAGCCAAATGACTTTGGCTTTTAGTTGCATTTAAGTGCTCTGTGTGCCTGTAGTGCCCCCTAGTGTGGATGTCACTAGTGTCAAGGGCACTGTAAAAAATTGCCAGCCACAAGCACAGAGCAGTGTGGTATAGTTAATCTTATATTTCGCCATATATAACATGTTTCTCAATAGGATAATTCTGATCGCTGATAATTAAATTAACTTTTGTAAGAGCTACCTGTAAGGTAATGTATATCATTTCTCAATAGAATGCTCTAGTTCAGACTGGATGAAAAGTATTTTATCACACTTGGAGTAATATTCAGATGTGAGGTCACCAAAATTAATTGTCTGCAATTAACAGGTGTCTGCACACTTAGGGGGTTTAGCTTGATGCATGAGACCAGCTGCCCGTGGCAGGACCTACAAGTCAGGGCTAGTCAGGGCTGAAAAACTCTTTCATGCAGCATGCGGGATAGATATAGCCTCACAAATGTTACTTGGCAAGTCCAAAAACGATGTCTATCGAGTAGGCCAACTGCAAAGGCCAACCGGCCGAGCTCACCGATGAAGTGGTAGATCCACTGTGGCTTATCCTTCCAGTGCACGCCCAGGAAGTAAACGGGCACGCCGGTGAGCATTATGACCAAGCCCACGCCGCAAACCACCGGCTCCGAGTAGAGGCTGAAGCCCAACAGGAAGGCCCAGAAGAGTAGATAACTGATGGGGACCAGCAGGTTCACCTGAGAAGGACCGGTGAGAAGGATGGGGTGAGTGGTGTCACCGAAGCGTAGCCTAAGGGAATGAGCCAAAAGCTCCATGGCAGACCTGGTTCCCCCACTCTTTAATACGGGAGGAGAGGTACCTTGATGGGTCGGTGTAGCCTGGGCTTCTTCCAGCGGTAGTAGAGCAGACCTGCGATGGTGACCCCATAGGAGAGGTAGTTGATGAAGGACACGTAGTTGATCAGGTTGTGCGTCTCCCCGATACAAAGGATCACAATGGTGGCGGTACACTGTGGGGGAGCGAGGGGGGGATGAACCAGAGCGTTCAATGTTCAGTCATGGCACGCAAGATACAGGCGAAGCCATTCCACAGCTCTCAGGTAGGTTTTTATTGATGAGGCCCCCTAAGAATGAATCTGATTGACATACCATATTACTTTGAACATAGAGGATGGACACAATGTTTGTGCACAACCACGGGGAAGGTTGAATAATGTTTCGGACAATATCTTACACAGAGCAGGAGGGCAGGAATGGGAGTACAACTCTTGAAGTGGATCATGGCCAACAAGCTAGGCAGGTGCCCCTCTCTGGCTCCAGAGAAACACAACCTGTAAACACGGGACACGAATCCCTTTAAGATCATACAGAGTCGAGTTTCTGGTTTCGCAGATTTTCCTAGCCTTTAAGAATGCAGTTGGACCTAGCTACACATTTCATGCTTGTGCGTTAAACTGTAACCTGAGCAGATGGAACTTTAGCATAATCAACTTTCTGTTTTGCCTTACAGTTTAACTGGCCATTCAGGGATTCTGGAGTGCTGATAAAAAGATTACAATATAACCACCATTGGTGTAGTGTACCTCTCCCTACAGAAAAATCACAGCCAATTTAGACAAATCAAGGCGTAAACATTTAAAAAATAAATTAATGAAGTAAATTATTCCCATTATTTCACAATTAATTACGAGTAAATGACTGGAGGTCTCGGGTGGAAGTTGAGAGCAAGTTTAAAACTTAAGTGAGGAAGTGCTTCCTCTACATAGATGCTCATACTCGCTTGGAATGCGTTGCCAACATTCATAGTGTAAGCAAGAACATTGGGGTCCTTTAAACCCGAACTTGATGCAGAGTAAGAAGATATTTTAGTTTAGGTATACGAGGAGCTAAGTTAGGGTGAATGACCTGTTCTCATCATGTTGTCGTCTGTGTTTTTCTTTACTAGTAGAAATATTATGTCTGTATTGCAGAACAGCTAAATAATGCCATGATTGCTCACCTGGAGGAGGTGAAGAGGTATCCGTTGATCCCCCCGAAGGTAGACAGGGCCACTGAAAAGGGCATGATGGAGGAGAAGATCCCAAGCAGCTTCTCTCCAAAGGTCTGATTGACAAGGGCAGACACACAACACAGGGTTAGCTGAGTACATATCCGGCCTAAATATTGATGCTTTGATTCTGATTCATAATGAAGTTCCCCAAGAAAAAAAGTGTTTCTTCTAATGCTGTATTAGCCAAACATAGTGTAAGCAACAGCAAAATTTGCAGGCTTTTACATTAGCTGTGTTGATCATCCATCACGTCAGAAAGGCCTGCACTCGCAGCTCAATGATTTAGCCCTCAGTGGGACTCGTGGATCAGGGGCTCGATGGAGAGGATTTTACTCACAACGGCCACGGCATTAGAGGACAGCAGCTCCTCGGGTGTCATGGAGGAGAAGTAGGCGATGTTGGTGAGTGTGTACACAAGGGTCACCAGTGGAATGGAGATGTAAATGGCACGGGGTAAATTCCTGATGACACAATCGACACGCTGATGTTAATGGCGAAAATGTCGAGGATACTTCAATTGCCAATGATGATGACCTCGCATCTTTGACCTTTCACCCCTGAGGGGACACACCGCTGACACATGATGTACACTGATGATTGCAGCCCAAAAATATATAACAAACAATGAGTTCAACAGCAGAAAGGTATACGCATGGCAGCCTGACTTGCACTGAGAATCATGCGTCTTTCTCCTGTGGTACAAATACCAACATCGGCCGGATGAACGGGAGCAGAGCCTCACCGCCTTGGCTCCACCACTTCCTCCGTCACGTAGTTGAGGAAGTTCCAGCCGCTGAAGGCGAAGGAGGCCTGCAGGAAGGCCAGTGCGATCTGGCCCACCGAGGGCGTTTTGGAGAACTCGAAGGCCGCCTGTGGCCGCAGGGCGTCGTAGTGCCCTGGCCGGGGGAAAGAGCACAGCATCAGCCCACATCGTCTGTAGGACCCCAAGCAGACCGCCGTTTGCCCTCCTCTGTCGCCATCCTCTCTGGTACACTCATGGTTGAGTCATAGAGTGGCTCATGGTTTTTATTCACCACGAATGAGATGCAGTGACAGAAGTGTTTCATTAACTATGCGTGCGGCCAGAGGGAAACAACAAAAATGCACTGGGGAGGTCAGGAGCGCTGACTCAATTGAATTTCCTTGTTTGAGGCCGCTAAGCTTATTAGCTCCAGGAATCAGACCCGTTTCGCCTGTGTGGTCAGAGGCCCTCTCCCTTATTATTTTACAGTTATTGACCTTTTTAATTGGATCCTTTGTGCCAGCCGATTTGTGCATTCGTTTCAACTTGTAACATTGTAAGATGAAAAAACACTTTTAGGTTTGGAGTCATGACATGTTATACTCCGGCTGCTCATAAAGATTGGATGGAATCCCTATGTTCAAACTCAGGCTTTACAGTGCGTTGTTTTCAATACCATAAAAAGCAATGCAGCGTGTGAAGACGCAATCCTTCAATTATTATGTTGGTGTTTATTTTCATAACTTGATGGTTTTCAGTTTTTGGAGAAAGTGTTGGCCAGAAAACAGAAAAACAAAATCCCCAGAGCCTCTCTGGAATGACCAGAGAGATATCTTACCATGCTGGTTCAATGCTGTCTGATTGGTCATTTAAATCAGACAGAAAATTAGTCAGCACTTTCTATCCTTCTATGCAGCTAGTCCAATGCCATCAGTCCAGTTAACTGAATCCATGTTGGCTGACCGGGTTTGTGCAGAGCTGAACTTTTTTTATTTCACTCGTATTAGTGTGAATGACCAGAGAGAGCTTCCTGAGGGGTTCTCTACCTGCAGTGTCCGTATGCTGCCACCAGATGTCGACAGTGGAAGCCTTTTGCCGCACACATTTACAAAAATGAGTAAACTGAGAACAAGAACAGAACAAGCTGAGGCTAGAACAAAATTTCTAAATTTGCGCCGGATGGGGGTTGGGTTGGCTGAGAGCTCTTTTAAGATGTTTTTTTTTCCCCACTATTAAATAAACATGATATCTTATTCCTGACTTGACCATGATGTTAAAACAGCACACGTGTCATAACACTATACCTTCCATGAAGTCCCTTGTTATACTATTGGTTTCCTAATGACAGTAATGTTGCACGTGGGAGACACTACACTGGGTCACTGGGTGCGGCTCAGTGGGCACTGACCTTTGCAGATCTGCACCAGTCCCACCAGGATGATGAGTCCCAGTGCCAGCAGCTTGCCCACGGTGAAGACGTCCTGGATGCGGGTGGCCCAGCGCACACTGGAGCAGTTCACCCAGGTCAGGAGCACTGCCCAAAAACACAGAAACCTTTAATAACCGACAGCATAACAGTCCCCAACACACTGCCCGTTATACAAACACACAACCATATATCAGCATAGCACCTCACAGAGAACACCCTGGCAGTCCTGGACGGTTCACTAAATGAAACGAGGACCGACCGGTACTGAGACACGCAGACTCCGAAGCTCAGCTGACCCGTGTGACCCTCAGAGACTCTTAATGAAACAAGGACCGACCGGTACTGAGACACGCAGACTCCGAAGCTCAGCTGACCCGTGTGACCCTCAGAGTCCCCTATGTATGTGAGGGGAGCATTACATCAGTCCTCTCAGCCAGACATCTGTCCTGACTCAGTGCCATTCAGTGGGCTGTGCTCCCAGTCAAGTGTAATGAGCAGGCCTGTCCACAAGAGGTAACCACGGCGACCTTGAATATGGGTGTAACTGCTGCTGTGTGTTAAGCGGGCACCAATCGTTGTGGGTGTAATTGTTGTTGCCGCAAATGCAATAAAATGTGGTCGAGGGAATTAGTCCAGTCTATAAGGTGACGCAGGAGAGCAACTGTGGACAAACTGCCTGCAGAGTTTAACAGAGTGACAATTTATTGTAACGTGTACCAAATAAACCAAGATGATTCCTCCTGCTGTCATTGGTCCAGCTGTCCACAGTGGATTTCAAGCATCCTGCACTGTCAAAAATTGTCAAATGGGAACCTCGCAGTGCGGTAACTTGATCACCATAGCAATACTGCTCAGCTAGTAATGCCATGCTCAGCTGGTAATGCCATGCCATGCCAGATTCAGTGGTGCAGAGAACATGGACAAAGCAGTGGGGCGTGGTCTGATGACTTTTCCTTTGCCATGGTGAATGTGTGGTGACAGAGCGAAGAGCTCTACTGGTATTCTGGTAGTTTTGTTAACTAACATACTTTCACATCAAGTCACTAAAAGCTAGTTTAATGCAGCACTACATTGCTCTGCAGCCACCTGCATCCCACTCTTGTCCCTAAATGGGAGAAATGTCTTTCAAGACAATGGTGGTCAAGTTCATTAGGCACTGTTCTCTCCCGGGAACATCTCCTACAGATCAGGGTTGAGCGAAGATGTGAGGGGGCTGTTCAGGGGATTTCAGGGGACTTGTGGGAAGTGCCAAAGTCCATGTAGATTGAGCTTATGAGTCTCTTTTTGCTGATCGACTTACCTTCTTCAAGCAGAAGCCTGTGATAATGATACGGACAGCTATGTGGGTGCTGTATAAGTTCTGTAAATGCAAAAACTTGTAATGCTTAGCCGTGTATCTCTGTAATTGAATCAGCTGATAAGTTCCACCCCTAAGAAGAGCGGGTCACATTCTGTTCTCGATCTTGTACTTTAAAGCCAGGCAGTTTATTTACAGTGGAAGAAAAGTTCACCATGAGGCATCCAGTTTATTTTCCAAACCACAGAGAATCAAACTGGAATCAAACTGTGCACAAATAAATATGCTGTTTATCAGTTAGATCAGTAAGCAACTTTAGGGATGCAGGAACACACTGTGTCTGTACTCTGACTTCAGTGGGATGACATTCATACAGTACATTCAGTATGTGGGGGGAGGGGTACTGTGAAACACAAGCATTGACAGATCTATGTACATGAGCCCTGTTGGTAAAAAATCTCAACCCATAAGAAAATACATACTCACTGGGCATAAAACAAGCGCTTATAGGAGAGCCAAACTAACAGGGTTGGGGTCAGTTCTGAATGCGTTGGTAAATTCTAATTCAATTCAACATTTGAATTTGAATTAGAATTTGAATTGAGAAAATCTGCAAGATACAGAATTTAAACTGAAACCATAAACAGAAATGACTTTCAAGAAATTCCGTGAAGTTGAATGTCACTTTCTTCGATACAATACTGATTGCAACATTATTAATATATACTTTAGAAAACTGTACCTTAGGCACGGCTTAAAGATTTTCTGTGTCACAATATCTGTGTGATTCTTTTTTTTTGAAGAAAAACCTATGTCACAACCTAAATTATGTGATTTTGGTCTGTATCAGCAGGCAGAGCCGGCCAAGGTACAGCTAAAGGCCGCGGCTAAAAATAGTGTGACACTCTCCTGCTTTCCACCGCAGCTAAAAAGTGCGAAAGGAGCCTGCCTGCACAAAGCTGTGTGCTCTGTCCGGTTCAGACAGGCACCAACTGGCTTACACCCATTCTCAGCCCTGATCACGAGCACTCTGTGGTACCCATTAGGATTCTGCGTACATTAAATCCAGAGGTCAGTCACAAGGCCGTTCACCTCGTGTGGACACATACCACTCTTTTTTATACCACTCCCTTCTCACTCTATTCTCAGTTACAGCTGCACCGATGATATTTAAACGTGATCATCAGGTGGGCGATCTATAAATATTGCACAGAACCGTTATTCAATTTAACAGAATTACAATTTCAATGAAACTTGCTGATGGTTCGGTGGTAAGGAAGGTGGCCTGCACCTTCTCAGTAGGGCTTTTCTTAAGGCTTTGAAATGATTTCATTTGGGCAGTTCACTTATGATAGTTTCAACGGGATCAATCAAAGCCTTTTCCCTCGACACTAAAGTCAAATATTCCTTTGGTTAGTCCCAGAGCCTGGTCTGCAAGCCAAGGGACCATTTCCCCAGGAAGCAATAAGTCCTGGAACCTAAGAGCATTCAGCGTACTGTGTCTAATATGTGTAAAGTCCCGGACGCGTTGGCAGTGTGTGTGAGTGCAGTGCAGCGGAAGACCCGGCAGCGCACTCACTCAGGCAGCCGGTGGAGAGCATGCGAGTGGCCACATAAGGGGGGACGCAGTTGGGGAAGACGGGCTGCAGGATGTAGTTGGAGAAGGTGAGGGCGATGACCGCCAGCGTGGTGGGGTACATGATGAGTACCGCGCTCCACAGCAGGAGGAACCTTAAACATAAAGGAGATGGATGTCCCTCATTACTAATCCCTTTGCTAATACGCTTCATTTTTCTGACTTTTGTGTTGGTAATTGCTGCGAAAATCTGGCCAGAGGTTAAAAAAAAAAACGGACCGCAGTGTCTGATGGTTTTCGTTCCACCTTGCCTTTGCAATTGTTTAATTGATATAATTATTTGGAAAAAGAACCCTTTACCTTACTGGTGAAATTCAGTAGGTAAACATTAAATCTGCAAGGCTGCGACTCTCAAGGACTGGAGTTGGCCACCCTTGTTTCACTGCATTCAACATCACTATAGATTAAACAGGGGAAGTGGCTGGCATAGTAAACGACTTTTAATCACTTTCAGGGTTCAGTCCAAGGAGGGACATTGTTGTTGTAACCTTGAACAAAGCACTTAACCTCAATGACTTCCGTTAATATCCAACTGTATAAATATCAAATGTAACAAGTAACTTGTTCTGGGGAAAAAAATCTAGCGTCTGATAAGGATAAAAAGCTAAATGAAACCTGTAATAATGGCCAGCACAGAAAAGAACCGGAAGAGTAGCATGTTTCTGTTAGATTGCTGGTCTCATTTGAATTCAATAAAGCTCATTTGAATTTTGCTTGCGTCCGACTTCAGTTCACAACATGCACATTTAATGTCTTGAGCGTCAGCTTCTACTCGCATTGTCGGTTGAGAATGTGGAAAAGGACAGCTGCAGTTTTACACTGTATCCGGATATTGTGGTCAACGGGCCATAAGTCCATTTCTGTCCAGTCAAATCAACTGCCCAGTTTCAGTTATTTTAGTCAGATTTAAGAGGCAGCTTGCCTTGGTTCATCTTGGTAGACCCCCCAGAATCCCCTTAAAGCCTTGACTGGGGCATCTGCAGTCCCCATATGTTTGCAATCTCAGTTTGAGGTTTTGTGAGGAGGGAGGAAACACAGTGGGCACCTACCCCATCAGGCCCCCGAATATTTCAGTCACGTAGGAATAGTCTCCCCCCGACTTGGGAATGGTCACCCCCAGTTCAGCATAGCAGAGGGAGCCCAGGGCAGAGACACCCCCACCAAGGACCCAGACGATGAGCGCCAGGCCCACTGAGCCAGAGTGTTCCAGGACCCCCTTTGGGGAGATGAAGATCCCAGAGCCTATTATGTTACCTAAAGAGTCACAAATAAAAATAAAAATAAATAATCAGCCGGACATTCAGAATACAGACATGCACATGTGAATCCACGTCTCGCATGCCTGTTGTAAGGTGTTTAATGATTTGCTGTTGCCATCTGATCTTCAGAGTGTAATGTGTGGGGCACCAGGCTAGCAGAATGGTTGCTCTGGCATCTTGTGTCAGCATGGCTACTAGCAGAACCACTGAGCTGTTCTTGACCCGTAGACCATCGCAACACAGACCATTGTTTTTAACATCTGCCAATTGCAGAACAGCTGTTAAAGCAAGACCCTGCAAAGCTGTCTACACACAAGAGCAGGAGTTTAGAGAGGCTCATTTTGGTTCATTTAAAACTGAAAACCTGATTTTCTGTTAAGCACCGGAAAGTATGTTCTACGAAATTAGGTAATGTCCATAATTTCTTACATTGCAAAATGGGTGCAAAATTTGCAACAAAAAAAAGCATAATCCCCCCCATCAAAGTATAAGGCAGTTCGCTCCTGATCTTTGAAAGATTTTCTACTGTCTAGTTAAGTTTCAGTAACAATGAAGAGTAGAATTTAAGTTTTTGTACTTACAAAAATGTGTGGAGTACATTTATATAAAGCCTGGAACTGTCAGATTGAGTCCACATCCAGCTGTCAGAAAACTTCCACATTAAGTTTTCCCTGTTGTTATCTTTTCAACCACAACCACAGAGCATTTTTTTTTTAAACTCAGAGCTTCACTTCTGATTTAGTTTTCATTCCATTGGTCCAAGTCATTCCAAGTCAAACAGCAGCGTCCTCTGCAAGAAGTTACATTTTGTCCAATTAACTAAATCCCACCTTGAGATGTAACCTCACAGGAGGAGGGATGGAGGGATTAGATGACCCAGTGTCCGGCAGGGAAAATATGCCTAGCCGAATTGAAGGGCTGCTACCTGGTATGGACCTTGTGGCAAAAACTATTGAGCACCCCAGCCAGGACTAAGTCCAGGTGCAAACGATCCCTTTTAAAGCAGATCTTTTTTTCTTTTCTTTTTTAAAGCAGGAATGGAATTCCCCCAAAAATTAAGGACTCCTGTTTCAAAATCTCTCCATAAACTTGTTCACCTTGTGCTTAATCGCAGACACTGACCTTGGTGAACCCTGTTAGGAATTGTACATGGACCCCCCCCCATCAAACTTGAAGAGGAATTGATTGCACCAGACATCTTTTCCGATGGCCATATATAAGAAGTTCTATTTGCATAGTTTGTTAATGGTGGAAATCAGCTTCCCAGAGTCAGAGTCAAAGCAACCTTTGTTAGCGCAGGTGTACCCTCCTGCTAAAGGCTTCACATACTGGCAGTTGACCAGACAATAGTAACTGCCACAGCTCTGAAACAAACCTACAGCCATTGCTTTTGTTTTGTTTTTTGTTTGTTGATATAAACTTTGTGGTGAACATTGTGAATGCTGTTTTACTTATTAATAAATACAAGACTGAATTGATTATGCTCCTTATCAACCATATTGACCTCAACAGGCTTCCCACATCCCTGGCCAGCTGTCTATGATCCGATCACCGCGCGTGGAACTTAAAGGGAAAGCAAGGACCAGAACTGTGCCTATAGTAATTGCGAAATTAGCCCAATGGGTTTCTTATTTATTTACAACACATGTGTTTTTATCAGATGATTTATTTGTGTTTTTGTGCTTCTTAGCCAATAAATATAATTTCCGCGTACACGCAACTTTAAATTCTCAATTTCTTGTTTAATTCATCCAGTCTTTTCATACCAGGAAACAGCTTTCACTATCATTAGAGTTCATCGCGCAAATTGTCAAACACGCATGTATTATTTAACAGAAGCCAGATATTGTAAAGCAAAAAATCTTTTAAAATGTAAAAACAACAACATTTTAATCCCATTAACCGAATGTATTTAACTGTAAGTACAATAAATCGTACAATACAATTGCTTACCTATAATAATAGCACAAGCGCTTAACAGTCCAATTTCTTTTTTAAGAGTCACTCTTTCTGGGACATGGTCAAGCTTGTTCCTATTTTCCGTCGTCGTCTTTTGCGCCGTTAGCTCGCGCTTTTCACAGTTACTTCTATTCCGCGTTGGTCCATCCATTTCTAAGACCATTTAAAAGGCTCCTTCGGACCGCTCTCGAGCTCATATACCGCTTTGATGCGCGGTGAACCGCCTACGCATGCGCAAAAACAAACCGACGGCCTGAGTAGAATCCTATTCTCACGCGAGTGACTGGCTCACTTATCGTCTCACCTGTGCACGCGCTCAGCGAGTTGAAGCCAGCACGCAGGTAGAACATGTCAGTTCTCTTTCTGCAACCGGTGGCTATTTTGTACATGCATATATACATATTTAAATAAAGGTAACAGACTAGAGCTAAATAATTCAATTTAATACTTTTTAGCAGAAGTCATAAACGATCATACATATAGCTGATAAAGCTCATTCGTATAGCGTAGAGACGTATGGTGCGTTCCTCGCCGCACGGTTAACTTGACTGCTTTGACTGTCAACAAATGAATTGACAGGCCTTGCCCTCGACGTTTTATAGAATGCCGTCGAAACATGGTGAACTATTTGGAGAATTATAAGCTGCAATGACCCTCAAAGCAAATACAAATATTTGGCATCGCTAGTTGTTAATTAAATTTTTTACTTAGCTGAATTTTTCCATCAATAGAAGATTTACTCTACCACCCCGTTTTCCAGAACTCAATAGTATTTAAAAAATTGGTGAAAATGTGGGCTTTTAAAATATGTTTTAAAAACATTTGAATAGGTAAAGACACCCGTTCATGAGTAATAATGCAATTACATTTTTAAAATGTGAGCTTTAAGTCGTTCATGGCAAATTTTTTACCTTAGACAATAATATGAACTAACAGTGCAGACGATCAATCGGAAACTGGATTGTTAGTTGATGAAGGGAGAAGTTCTTGGACTATTGATTGTGTTTCAGTTTTATTTGCCTCTAACGATACCAGACCAGGCATGTAACTGACATAATATAAGTTCTTAAAATCCTCCTACTTAGGCCAAGGGGTTATTTAGCAATAAAGATGGAGGTCCATGATCCAGTGACATAGACACACAGGCTTTCAATCTGCTTATATCTTTATGTTTAAAATTACTTTGAATTTACCAAATTATCATTGTTTCAGAACTCTTGGTGTTTTTTGCATTTCTGCCAGTTCATTGTCTTGTAACTGCTCAGTAAAACTGTAGCACTACAGGCAAAAACTACAGTTAAAAAGTCAAGCTCAAGGGTTTCTAGACCTAGGCTAGAGCCGCCAATCCTGCCAATCGCATTTAATGAAAAGTTTATTTAAGATTGTTTTCTTGTATTTAATACTGTTTTCTTGTATTTCTATCTTATTTATTGTGCTCATAAAAGAAAAGGCTATCAGATAGATTTATGTAAAGTGTGATTAGCATGTTGCCAAAGTTTTGATTCTGTCCCATCCCTAGTTACGGAGCGCTTCAATGTCTCCAAATCACCACAAATAACTTTCTAAATGAACACTAAGAATTTAATGTAAATTCTCTTGATAAGTTAGATCAAATCTGCAGAAAAAAAAGAGGAGATCAAACACTCAATCAGAAGAGACTTAAACTCCCTATACACGAAAGAGATATGGAACATACAGACTATTCACCCCCACCAAGACAGAGGAAAGATATATACGTGGTTTAACCCAGAAAATCTTATTCTTTCTTCACATTTACAACCACATAGGTTTGGGCTCTCAAGAACTTTAAAAGATTATTTGATCAAGAGGAGCTAATGTGTAAAATGAATGGTAAATGTTTCAATTTGACATGAATTTCTGCCTCATGGGACCTCACTCATAAATATGCCCTTTCCCTCTGACTAACATGAAGTAGTCAGCTGTTGCCTTCCTATAGTTTATAACCAGCTGGCAGGCGAGGATGTCTCCTCCCCATCCCTGTTAAGAAAAACAAGGTTTCCCCATGGTATAGACTGGTACCCTTTGCAATTTACCCCAGAGGCCTCAGAGGTATACAGGCACACACACATGCTTTGCTAACTGGATACCAGTCTGTTGTGTGGCAACATAATAGCACATGCCTTGAGGCTGAGCCACCAATGGAGGCGGGCCTGCTACTTTGTTGCTGTATTTTTAGTCAATGGGATCTGAGTTCTGACAGCTGAATTTACCTCAAACAACTGTCCTTGTTAGCGGTGTCCCTTGTGAGCTATCGCTTGCCAAAATCAGTGCCATTTTCTCAGAAAACGAAAGGACAGAAAAAAGAAGGACATTAGATTTATGCAACATTGGCATTCCATGAATTTGTATCTTCTTGAATTGTTTCCGTCTTTTGGACCTCGTGCACAAACTCTCAGGCCCTCAACCACTCAGTTCTAAAGTAAAGCTAAGCCATGTTTAATTTACACAGCCTTCAAGGGCTACCTCACATTAGAAGGCACTATTAAAACAGGCAGGAAACTGGTTCCTGCTTTCTTTGCGCCCTGATGGAGTCCAGCGCGGAGTTAGGAAGTCATGTCGTGAGGTTGTTTCAGTGCTTTTCTCCGTCGCTAACACCACCGAAAGCACAATAAAAGGGCCTGTCTTTGACTGATCCTGTTTAGGGGGCCAATAAAAAAAGAGGAACGTCTTTGTTTGCCGACAGGAAGGCCGAACACTGGCGGCAGTGTGTGAGGGCTGTGCGACTAAAGTGAAGAAGCGGAGCAGAAACCTAGTCCATCTGAGGAGCCACTCTGGGAAAGAGCCCCTCTTTGAAGGCCCCCTCACAGGCGACCCCATCGAGAACGTCTCCGCATTGACACCTCCTCATTGTCGTACTCTGTATCGACCACCCTGTGTCTCAAAAAAGACATTCTGCGGCAGTTCAGTGGAAAATTAGATCCCGTTCCCTTCGTTGCGCAAACAAGAACGGATTGCAGACTCTGTTTTTGTGCTTTGTCTCTTTGTCGTGGGTTCATACGCTGTTTCGGAAAAATTCAAAGGTGTGTTTAAATGCAGCCGCTGTATGCATTTTAAAAAGTATTTCAGTTTTCTGAATTCTCACGTTGAATTCGGTCAGATAGTTTTGTGGCTTGTAATAGTATAGAGGGAGTCTGAGAGAGGAAATGACACCAAAGTTTTGTCCTCCTTTCATATGTTTGGTGTGAACGTTTGCCAGTGTGGCTGGCCAAAGCACTTTGGATGTGAGACTTTTGGAACCCGCTTAATTAGGAGATTATACGCCAGGGAATAAAAAGAGAAAGATTGAGAGAAAATAATAAGTGACAAATGAAGGAGCATAATGTTGATGGTGTGAGTTACAGGAAAATGCAGCTGATGTGGTGGAGGGTTTGATGCAGCTGGAGGAAGCTGATACCAAGAAAGACTAAACTGTGGACTCCATGGCGGGAAAGGAGCTAAAGGCCATCACCACAAACAACATCCGCCTACACAGAGCTGCCAACGATAATAATGTGTTACGTGTTTTGATGTGTGCCTTGTTTCTTTATTGCTATAGCTTAGATGATTATAAAACCGTGTTGGGATTGTTGTATCAGCTTGAATGCATGCTATTCAGTCACCACAAAAGTGTCTGCCGTGCAGTCCACGGGGAGCACTGGAAAATATATATATTGTATAAAAAAGTATATATATTAAGGAAGATTTAGAGTTTAGAGTCGCCGATGCGAGAACGAGAGAATCGACCTGATACACAGAGAGAGAGCTATCAACATCCTATCCGCTGAGAAGCTGAGAAGAAGCTGACTTAAAAAAAAATTTTGTCCTCTGAACCTCCTCAGTGACTGAGATTGGCAATTGGCATGTCACTGACTCCTCAGTGACTCAAGACAATTGGCATGTCTCCTTAGGGGCGAACCATCCCTGGAAAGGCATACAATAATTGATTTTTTCCATCTGCTCATTTTGGTCAGGAGTTTAACCTTGGGTTTCACGGCCAACATTGAAGAGGAAATACGGTCACTTGATAATGACAGGAGCTGGGGCAGTTAAGAGTACTACGTTTTCCCTTTGTCTCAAAAGCTTGATCTCAGAGAACCCACCTCTGAGGAAAGGAAAATCAAGTGATGTATTGAATCTGTTTTCTGGGGCTTTATCATTTACACTGAGAGTTGGAAGGGGCTTAACCTATGTTGAATATAAGGGAAAAGAGTTTACTTATAGTTTAATAATGTAAGGGTGAAACAGTTCTTCCTTTCACAGAACGATCCGTCTGGAAAGGGATACCAAGGCTGTACAGTTCCACTGAACCACAATGTTGGTTATACAGAGCCCTATTGTTCAAATGGAGAAAGTTTGAGACAGTAGTGAATCTTCCCCGGCCGTCCTGTCAAAATCTGACCTGAACTCACCTCGGCTAAGGTCAGCGTTCATGACTGGTAATGTGGAACTCATGGTGGACTAGCAAGGAGGAAGCCACTGCTCAATAAGAACTTTGAATGCTAATCTCAGATCAGCCAATAAGCACTTGGTTGATCCTCAGGAGTTCTGGAACAATGTTCTAAGGACAGATGATTCAAAAGAGGAACCTTCTGGCCAACGTGGACCACATTTTGGCCGGGTGAAATCCAATTTACTTCATGGCGCTGGAGAGACCAGTAACTAAAGGAAGTATTTGGTGGCAGTTGTTTGGTTAAAGTGGAATAACCAGTTATTGAGTCAAAGGGGCAATTACTTGTCTTTTGAAGACAACGCTGTGACAACAGCACTGGGCTATGTCAGGGGGAGGGGGTTGGGGGTGGGGTTTGTGTCCAAAAAGCGTCTTCGCAGGGAAACTGCGTGCAGCCAGGCGACCTGAGGCTGACTGGTATAAAAGGCAGTCCTGACAATAGCCAGGAAATTACCCACACAGGTTGCCAAGAAAGTGCTCACTCATTGAGGCCGAGTGTTTTAGGGCAAAGGGACTAGAGTGGGGGATCCGTTGTGCTGGCTCGGACGGAGGCGCGTTAGGTTGCACAAAGGCAACCAATCCTCCTCGAAATAGTTCCGGTGAGGGGGATTGTGGCAGGACCCCTTCGCTACCCCAAGGCATTGCCATGTTCCTGCATAGAAAATTATTTGTTGACGGAAAAGCCAGAGTTCTTTGCATGAAGGCTATTGCTGCATAGCAACTAAACAGTTGAGGGGCAATGAGGCTTGTTTGCTTCTTCCTAAGTTCAGGTCTGGTTTTGCGGCTATCTCATTTTACACACAGTTTGTGGCTGGCAGTGATTGACTTTGTGCTTTCCTAACATTAAAAAAAGAAGGAAATAAAAAAACAAACACATTAAATGTTTTATAGGAGATGTCTCATAATGTTTCTAATAACGTTGGGACTGTTAAGTTTATGGGAGAACAATCAATCCTAATAAATATAACAATACATAGAGTCTTGATTTGATTTTTTTGTGAATCTCATATGACAATGACAATTGATTTAAGTGTTGTTGTCTGTGTCTTAAAATTGTTTTGGACTAGAATAGTATATTGAATAGTGATTTGTGAAAATGTGAACTGTGAAATGTGTAACAAGCACTTTCACTTCATCTGAACCAACCAACAAACGGGCTGTACAGATGCAGTTGAATTCCATAGAATTGCGTTCAATCTATGACATAATGCATGTAGACTCAGATAGATGGAGGTTTGATTATTAGGGTGAGACTGAAATATTCTTATTTTTTCAAAATGATAGTTTAAGGAATGTGAGCTGGGGGTTCCGATAAATGCGGAGAGATACAAGCCTGCACTGAAACATGTACGCCATCTTGTGGTTCTCATTTATATCTTCAGACTGTTGCATATGAGTTGAAATGTTTCTTCAGCTGACATTCAATGGAGCTGGTGCTATGTTTAATTTTTTTCATTTAACATCTTGGTAAAAGCTACTCTTTTGCAATATATGAAAATAATCTTATTTGTACTATGATTTAGGTTTTTCGGTATTTCAGGAAACATCACTATTGTCAGTTTTGGTGTTTATCCTCTGTTCTTTACCAAGATTATACCAATTGGCCAGAAAAAAAATTTTTTCCCTGTTAACCTGAGTCTGTACTGGCCATTGTGGTACAATTTTAGTCCTGGAAATATGAACTGTGCTTGTTTCCTTAATTCTCCTATGACCAGGGGTGTAGTATAAGAATAAAAAGAGGATATTATAACGTGATAAGTCGTCAAAATACATTGTGTGCTTGAGTGTCTCCAATATGCAAATAACCAGCATCTAAAGCTTGTGTTGTCTGATGGAACCTCTCTGTGCTTCACTGTTGTCGTGAGTTTTTCTCAATCAAATGTGCTGGATGAGCACTGAGTTTCAGACAATGGAAAAACATATTTTGTATTGTAAACAAGTTTTGTGCTGCTTCATCTCCTGCAAATCACAACTCAAGTCTTCTGGCTTCTGGCTCTGAATCAATATTTGAAACCTCTATAGCTCTTGTAGACACAATTATACATTGCAAAAATTGTTGCGTATTTATCAATCATGGTTCTTTCAATTATTATTTATTTTCTTTTTTGTGGTAAAGCTACTCTTAGCATCCTGTAGTATGGGTTTTTAAAGTTCTCTGGAGGTAAGACTGGCTCAAATGACCTGAAGTATAGACTCTACTTTGGCTTCCAGAAGCAGAATATGCACACTGTGCAATACACATTTGTGACCTGGTAAGCCAGTGGTTTCCCTGAATGCGACAATTCTGGGTGCAGGCTGTGAGATTTAACCAGTGCGTGGACAGCACATGGATGCAGTGTCTAACCCAGTCAATTTGTTTTTGCCCATATGCCCCAAGTCAGTGTGTTCCTATGTTCCTAAGGGCATTTAAGAACTGACTCCAGCCCTTGAGGAAATACAAAGGTGACAAACAGCCAAAAATATATTCCCCTAATCCCACTTATGGAGAGAGTTAGAATTGAGGTGATCACCTGTTTGCACAGGCCTTTAATTGACCAATTATTGCTGAAGAAAATGACTTTTTTTCATAAACATCAACTTCTTTAAAATCTTTATTTTAAGATTGGTGTCACAATCATTGACTTAAATCAATTGAAATCTACTTTCTTTCTCATATATTATCACCATTTCAAAATGTTAAAATACAAAATGTGGTCTACATTATAGCTATTAAAGGAGACGGTTGTGCCATTGTGTGTTAAAAATGTCAAGACTAGGTCAAATCACTCCAAGCGATCAGAATGGTGATTGGAGAAACCTTGAAGTATTGTTATTAGAATTTTCCACAAATTACACTTCCAGTGTTCTCTGCTGTTGCTATGCTACAAAGTCACGGCTTGTCAAGCAACTCCAATTTGTAATGCTCAGGTTTTTGGGCAAACATTAATGTCAATCAGAGCTCACAACATAGCATGGTTATTTGACTTATCATCCTTGGCATTATTTAAATTAATTGCGAGGAGGTTCTTTCAGCAACTGTGAATTAGCAAGAGGAAGGCCATACAATATAATTAAATGCTAGATGTGTTTTGGTGTAAAAAGCTTTGTGTTTTTCCTTCCATTTTATTGGTTGAGGTATAAATCACTTTGAGCTTATGTCAAGGCACAATGCCATGTACGCTTATCAGAAAAACCCAGGCAAAGCAGGGCGGCATTGCTATAAGATGAATGTGAAGCCAATACTTGTGCATGGGTCTTGTGAGAATCAGTAACACAGCGGCATAGTAAAACAGGAAAACGGAATGCGTATTGAAAAGGAAAATGACGGTACACTACACAGCCAAAAGTATGTTCATCGAACATCCCATTCAAAAATCATGGGCATTAATATGGAGTTGGTTCCCCCCTTTGCCACTATAACAGGCTCCACTTTTCTGGGAAGGCTTTCCACTGGTGTGATTAATCACTCCAGAAAACGCCAATGTCAACAGGATTTACACCACTCCAGCCAAAGCTTGGCGTTGCGCATGGCGATCTTAGGCTTGTGCTTCATTTCATGGAGCTTCTGATAAACATTGCTTGTGCTGATGTTGCTTCCAAAGGCTGCTTGGAACTTAGTTTTGCAATTGATGACAGACAATTTTTACATGCTATGCGCTTCGACACTCAGTGGTCTTATTCTGTGACCTTGTGTGGCCTACCACTTTGCGACTGAACTGTTGTTGCTCCACTTCCCAATCACAGCACTTACAGTTGACCGGGGCAGCTCTAGCGGGGCTGAAATTTGATGTACCGCGTTGAAAGTCACTGAGCTATTCAGTGCGGGCCATTCTGCTGACAATGTTCGGTTATGCAGATTGCATGGCTGTCTGCTCGATTATATACACCTGTTAGCAACAGGTGTGGCTAAAATAGCCAAATCCACTAATTTGAAGGGTTGTTCACGTATTTTTTGGCCATGCAATGTAGCTTGATGACTAAATAATGTGGCAGTGCAAATAGTTTTGGGATGTGTGACTGTAGAACAGGAAACATTTTTGAAGAAGAATGGGATGTAAATCACTAAACTCCTGACATTGATGACGCAAATAGAAACTGACCAATCGACAATCAGCATAGGAGTATTCTCAAAGGAGTAAATTAAGTATTTCTAGGCGGCTTTTCCTTGTCAGGTACATGGTCCCTGGCCATTGTTTAATGGGGTGCATTATTGTTATGTGTTGTAGATACTCGCAGGTTGGTTTCATTGTCTAACCTTTTTTGCTAATCTGCCAACAGCAGAGATTTCACCTAGAATGCTGATTAGATTTACAGATTGGTTTGTTAAATACATTGGGTCTCAATTGGAGAGGCTTAATGTGTCATTGTCTTCATTAGAAGTCTTGCATAGAAAACAATAGATGTCAGACTGGCCTTGTAAACCAAGTGTCCACATTTTAAATGGATCTCTGGGGGGTAAATGGGAAAAAATGGTGTCCTGTTACATACGTGTGACTGAAACCCACTGGTCTGAGACTATGACTTGTCACTAATCAATGCAGGAAAGGTGTGCGAAAATTGATAAAATGTTTCTATATGGTTTAAGAACTAGTTTTGTGGAGAATGATCCAAAAAAAAATGTATCAACATCTGAAAAAAAGGACAGCCAGATGAATTTAGTTATCTAATACAACTTCAGGCATGCCTTCAGAAACCTTGTTCAAAGCAATTTCTGAAAATAATACTCTAAATTATTGTGACTGGCTCCACACGAATGTCCAAATTATAAAAAGTAGCTTTATTGGGTGTTTAAAATATCAAAACTGAGTTGTGCTAAAAGAAGATAAAACATTGCTGACTTTGCCCACATGGTACTGACACATTTTTTTTAAAAATCAAAACAGTGCTGTATCAGAAATCTTTTGTTCCATTTAATCCTATTGTATTGTCTAGATGAAAAGATCAGTGTAACATATTGCCTAAACTTGTTTCATGTCGTATCACGTTTTTCAGAGTTGTTTTTTTTTTTTATTTACTGTGTAACCGCAATGGTTATCTAACGTCTTATTTAAATGTTCCGTATGTTCTTATCAAAGAATTGCTGAGGCTGGGCTCCAATTCTACCCACCCAGTCAGTGCTTCGAGGCTGCCGACGTCATTTGTTCTGGGCGGAGTTTGCGGTGGCTGAGTGGAAATACACATCGCTCTGCTTCGAGCTGTCAGACAATCAGTAAGCAGCTAGACTCCAAGTCAAGAATTTAAGACACGCACCTGTTTTACGAGTATAGTTGGGGGGGTTTTTTCTACTTGCTTAAAATTTCAGAATGACTGACACTATATTGCCAGACGGATGCCAGGAGAATTCAGCTATTGAAAATGGCTATTTCAAAAAGGTAAGTACCTACGGCAAAGCTATCTTGAAAGGTTTTAAGGTCCTTAAGGATGTTAGATCTGGAACCCCTTGACAACGCAGCCTGTAAAGTATGTTATTAGTGACTGCCGTGGCATTGTTACTTTTGTTAACTTTAAATACGAAAGAATTGTGGTTGAAACCTATTTTTTTCAATTTACTTTAATAATATATTTGGCATGCAGGTTTCTGATACATTTGTAAATACATTTGTACATAAAGTTATCTATTTATATTTTTGCTGCGAAATTGTTGTGTGCAATGAACAATAGTGTGGATAAAACAGAATTAATATCTTTTTCAGGTAAGATTTGTGCTCAAAGTTTTACATAGAAACGGCGAATGTTCTTGTGTTAATTACGGAGGGGTAAAGACAAAGTTTTCTTTCTTTTTTTACGGTCGTGACCTCGAACGCGAACCTTACGTTACATTGCGAGTGAATAACTGGATTCACATGGTTTGGTTTACTAAAATTCCAAATTATTAACAATATTAATCATAAAAAGTTTGATTGGAAGAAAAAATCCATAGTTTAAATATAACATTTACAACCAACTAAATGTAAACCAATATAACCCTCCATAAAGATCTGAAATTCGGTTGAGTTTAAGTAGCCATACCTAAGTACTAATCAACAGTTGGTATACTGAATTTGTTTTTCAAAGTGACAGATTTTTAACCAATGTGTGTTCAATTAGTCTTAAAGAAAGGTTGCCTCAGATGACAGAAATAAAGAAGACACACTACCTGGTTTTAATTGTTTCATAGCAACCATGTAGGTAAGTTGACAGTAAGGGGCATATTACTGTCTTATTTATGATCTTAAAGAAGTTCAAGGAGCTGTAGGGATTCTCTACTATAGGCCAGACAGGAGTGCATGTTTCATCCAGGGATTGATGAGTGAGATATTTTTGTAATTATAAATTATGGCAAGATGAGATGTTTCTAGAATTTCCCTTGATAACATGCCCAAATTACAAATGGTTGAGGTTAGAGAACCGACAGGGCAGAGAGTTTTGACTGGCATGGTTATGGATTTTACATTCCTTAAGTTTGATGGCTCACCCTTGTAAATTCCTCAAAGTACATAGTCATCCCATGTATAATAAACAACTTGGCCACTAATTAGCCTGGGGGTTCCTCTTAATCTCTCTGACAAAGAACTGGATAATTGGAATATAGCGCTGATTGTTTTTTTTAAATTAAGAGAGTAAGATTTGTTTTCTATCCATATTCCTCTGGATTTAATTTTGTCAGAGATCTGTGCTGAACAAGTAAAATACATGTAACAATAACTATTGAATAATAATACCAATCTTATTTAAACTAATGATCACAGTAACATTCTGACATAGCTGACGTGTCAGAAACTGTTTATTTTGATAATGGAAGGGCAGTCAAACCGGCCCTGTCACATTTTTTTGCTGGTATTTGTATGTTTTCAGTGTTAACTGTGTTATGATGAGCTCTGAAAGAGCCCTTTGTTCCCTGAGCCTCTGCTGTTCATGCGAGCTGTATCTGGCATTAGCCGTTTGTTCTCCACTTCCTGTGCCTAATGAAAGTAGAAGGAAGTCAGATGTAGGTCCTGATGAGTGAGCTGATGGGTTAGAGCCTGATGTCATTCGCATACACCTGGCTCAAACATCGTTGTGCATTTCAACTGTGTTTGATGCTGTTGTTAATTCTGGGGTGGGGTGTGCAATAGCGCTTCCAGTGATTTACAAGGCTGCCCTCACAACCAGACGAGATCCAAGTCAGTGGATAATGCAGCACAATGCAGTAGATTTGGGTCTGTTCCCAAGCCTCTTCTGTTTTCCTGAGCTTGGTCTGGCTCGTTTGGTTTGTTCACCCCGTGGTGGAAAAAGGCAGAATCTGCATGTTTGGCTGGCTTTCCGGTTGGGCCAGATAGCAGTTAGAGCGAACATTAGCACAGCATCTGCTCAGAGCTTTTTAAGCACCAAGCCACAAAAACAAATTGACAACATGTGCTCTGGCCTGGAAAGGGGCTGCTCTATTGCAGGGCCTTAGCATCACGGAAAAGGCTTAAGTTTATATTGTATGTCTAGGCAGGCAATCAACAAGATTACAGAGTGCAGGATGAGTTGAGCAATTAATATGTGATGTACTGTACAGTGATTTGCTTCTGTAACGGGAAATATTTTTCCTCTGGCACATTTCTCATTGTAAATGACTTTCACCAATCAGGTGAGTCTTTTTCTACCAAGGTTACATAAGTTGTGAACATATGAAATGGTAAAACTGAGATTTAAACTTCTCACAGGACTTAAATTTCTGACTTGTGGTTTCCAGAGTGTTGAATGAAATGAACATATTCTGTGGTCAAGACCAGTTGCATCTCTGCCATGGCTATTTCTGGTTTGTCAGCACCCTTCCGACTCCCGAGTTTGTGTTTGTTAGGGATAATTGCTCTCTGCCGCGGAACTGTGAGTCTCTGTTCCTCCACCGCATGCGCTCTCTGCGCAAACAAAGATTCTAATTGGCCACCAGGCAGCCTGCACTGGTTCCCGTGTGGACCTAAGCACATGCTGCCCCTTTCCGGGATTGTTTTGGCAAAGAATGATTCCCTTGGGTCATAGCGGGTTATTGTGCTGCCCAGGGAATAAAGGTGCCACCATTGGCCACCTAAATACTGACCCACACTCCCCCACACTCTGCCTGACACACTGCCATCGCCCTAATCCCTAAATGTTGGCTCAGGGAGGTGGTAGGCCACAGAACCATGACATGGAAATGGAACTTGCATTTAGTTGTCAATCCCTAGAATCAGACCTAACAAAATCACAGTTTTCACTGTCTACATTTTTGCTGATTGGTTGAGTTGGCCCACAAAACTGCTTCACGACTGTGTTGCTACCTGCTACATTAAATGGGGCTAAACACTGTTAGTGGTATCCTCTCCTTTTGGCTCTGGAAAATTCATCCTAAACCTTCAGGGAGTGTCAACAGTTCTGAGGGTCTATGACGTGTTCATAATGCCGTCATGTGGACATTATCAGGGTTGATCTTCTCTGGGTGGACCTTGGCCTTGATGTTGCCATATCTTTCCTCATCCCCGTTTGATGTAATTGCTCGATGAGTATTTTAGAATTATATTTACTCATCTGGTTCTACTCGCTGGTTTCGGTTTCTCCCTTATCTTGCCACATTTTTTTTTGTGTGCAACTATAACACTTTTATTGACACGACCCATCAATCTCATCAGCAGGTGGATATATACACAAGCTTAGGCTTGTTGAGAAATCTCAGTTTGGGGCGTACCGTTAAACTTGACTCTTCACGCACGTCTCTCGGTGACAGTGTGCGCACGGGCTGACGTGCCGCAGCCAAGACACTCCTCTTTTACTGGCTGTGAGTCAGTGTGTAAAATATGTTAGCAGTGCCCTGCGTTTGTCCTTTTCTATTGGCACTGCATGACCCGCACCATTGTTCCCGGTGCCATGGGAGCATGCGGTGAAACAAAGACAGTGGGCTCTTCCCGGAGAGGTACCCGGCGCCTGGCTGGTTCCGGGAAGGTCCCTCTTTTCAGCTGCTGATTATTGCTGGCCTCCCATGACCCCCGTGAAGTTCCTGGCTGTCAGTTGAACTCACCAGCATGTCTTTTGACTTTTGTAGGGCTGTAACCCCTTTGCCCAGACCGGGCGCAGCAAGCTACAGAACAAGAGAGCCGGACTCAATCAGCAGATCATCAAGCAAATGAGGATGAGGGCCGGGGCTGAGAACCTCCTTCGGTAAGTGGCATAAACACCTACAGTCACACACATGGGGACACTGGGGGGGGGGGGGGGGGCACATTTATTGTAAAAAAGCCAAAAAAAAAAAACAAAACGGTTTTTTAAAAAAAAAATTTTTTTGTTGCCCAAGGGCCAAAAAACATAACAAA